>JADLZK010006985.1:0-72732 GCA_015847255.1 Hyparrhenia diplandra | reverse complement strand
TAGGATCAATTACACTGCGTTCCCAACCAAGTAATATATGTTTTACGGATGTGACATTAGGGACTCCGGCCATGTTGATTTCAGCGAACTCAAAAAACAAAAGAGAAGTTTCCAATCCGCGCGATAGAATCGAGCTAGACTTTTTTGGTTGTGGAATCAAATGCCTCGCCCTAGAGAACCTAAATTTGAACAAGTGGACCATTAGAGAGTAGAATCACTTGCCAAAGGCCTCAAAGTAGCACTTGTTTAGAGTGAAATCTTGGAATTCCATCGAAAATCTCGTGGTGTCGACCTACGAACCAAAAACAAGAAGGGGAACGACACGAAAGGTACATAGGAAGTTAGGGTGGATAGGTTAGATGATGGTAGGATCAATTACACTGCGTTCCCCAGCCGTTAATATATGTTTCTGGATGTGACATTAGGGACTGCTGGCGTTGATTTCCGCGCGAACTCAAAACAAAGAGAAGTTTCCAATCCGGCGATAGAATCCAGCTAGACTTTTGTGCGGTTGTGGAATCAAATGCCTCGCCCTAGAGAACCTAAATTTGAACAAGTGGACCATTAGAGAGTTTTTCTAAGAATCACTTGCCAAAGGCCTCAAAGTAGCACTTGTTTAGAGTGAAATCTTGGAATTCCATCGAAAATCTGTGTGTCGACCTACGAACCGAAACAAGAAGGGGAACGACACGAAAGGTACATAGGAAGTTAGGGTGGATAGGTTAGATGATGGTCGGATCAATTACACTGCGTTCCCCAACCGTTACTATATGTTGCTGGAAGTGACATTAGCGACTACTGGCGTTGATTTCAGCGCGAACTATAAACAAAGAGAAGTTTCCAATCCGGCGATAGAATCGAGCTAGACTTTTTTGCGGTTGTGGAATCAAATGCCTCACCCTAGAGAACCTAAATTTGAACAAGTGGACCATTAGAGAGTTTTTCTAAGAATCACTTGCCATAGGCCTCAAAGTAGCACTTGTTTAGAGTGAAATCTTGGAATTACATCGAAAATCTATGTGTGGACCTACGAACCGAAACAAGAAGGGGAACGACACGAAAGGTACATAGGAAGTTAGGGTGGATAGGTTAGATGATGGTAGGATCAATTACATTGCATTCCCCAACCGTTAATATATTTTTCTGGATGTGACATTAGGGACTGCTGGCGTTGATTTCAGCGCGAACTCAAAACAAAGAGAAGTTTCCAATCCGGCGATAGAATCGAGCTAGACTTTTTTTGCGGTTGTGGAATCAAATGCCTCGCCCTAGAGAACCTAAATTTGAACAAGTGGTCCATTAGAGTGTTTTTCTAAGAATCACTTGCCATAGGACTCAAAGTAGCACTTGTTTAGAGTGAAATCTTGGAATTCCATCAAAAATCTCTGTGTCGACCAACGAACCAAAACAAGATGGCGAACGACAGGAAAGGTACATAGGAAGTTAGGGTGGATAGGTTAGATGATTGTAGGATCAATTACACTGCGTTCCCCAACCGTTAGTATATGTTTCTGGATGTGACATTAGGGACTGCGGGCGTTGATTTTAGCGTGAACTATAAACAAAGAGAAGTTTCCAATCCGGCGATAGAATCGAGCTAGACTTTTTTGCGGTTGTGGAATCAAATGCCTCACCCTAGAGAACCTAAATTTGAACAAGTGGACCATTAGAGAGTTTTTCTAAGAATCACTTGCCATAGGCCTCAAAGTAGCACTTGTTTAGAGTGAAATCTTGGAATTCCATCGAAAATCTATGTGTGGACCTACGAACCGAAACAAGAAGGGGAACGACACGAAAGGTACATAGGAAGTTAGGGTGGATAGGTTAGATGATGGTAGGATCAATTACATTGCATTCCCCAACCGTTAATATATTTTTCTGGATGTGACATTAGGGACTTTGCCGGGCGTTGATTTCAGCGCGAACTCAAAACAAAGAGAAGTTTCAATCCGCGATAGAATCGAGCTAGACTTTTTCTTGCGTTGTGGAATCAAATGCCTCGCCCTAGAGAACCTAAATTTGAACAAGTGGACCATTAGAGAGTTTTTCTAAGAATCACTTGCCAAAGCCCTCAAAGTAGCACTTGTTTAGAGTGAAATCTTGGGAATTCCATCGAAAATCATAATGTCGACCTACGAACCGAAACAAGAAGGGAACGACACGAAAAGGTGCATAGGAAGTTAGGGTGGATAGGTTAGATGATGGTAGGATCAATTACAATCTGCGTTCCCAACCGTTAATATATGGGCGCCAACAACCGGGGGAAGACCCGGCGATGACGCCAATCCCGGGCATCGCTACGCGCCAAGACGGTGTCATCCACATGATCATGGGCGGCCACTGCGGCTGCGAGGTGGGGCGGGATCCGCAAGATCTCGCCCCCGCAATATCACGACCGTCAAAGACTTCAGCGGGGGTCACGGACCCGATATGGCCTACTTTCTCCGGCGGGTCATAACCTTGGCCCGCGGCGACCAGTGGTGCAACAACCCATACCCCGGGCGATTCCCACTCGTCCCGGATCCGGTGATCGGGGCGTGCGCGGTTGAGAAGGTCCTCATCGACGGAGGGAGTGTCCCTCAACATGCTGTTCGAACTCGATGAAAGCTCTACGACATCACGAAGGACGACCTCAAGCCATACGACCACCGTTACGGGAATCTGCCCACGTCATCGATCCCTCTCGGGCGGGTTACGCTCCGCTGCAGGTTCGGCGGCGTAAGCATCATCGCATCCGGTACATGAACTTCGTTGTCGCCGACTTCGAGTCATCGTACCACGCCATGATTGGGCAGCCTGGACTCACCAGGCTTATGGCGGTCCCGCACAATGGCTACCTCATCCTCAAGATCCCCACGGAGAAGGGGGTCCTAACATGCAGAGCCAACTTACATATGGCCTACGCTGCGCGAGATGGAGGGCCTCGACAAGCGGGAGTTCATCCTCCGCCGATACGGCAGGAGGAGGTCATCAAGAACGCGAAGAAGGCGGAACCCCTCGACCTCAAGATACCCGAGGAGGGAGCGGACGAAGAAGACCACTGCCGTCGGATACCAAAGATATCCAGTGGGTGGAAGGCGACACGTCCAAGACGACCAAGATAGGCGTCAACCTTGACCCCAAATAGGAAGACACGCCGTCCTGTTCTGAGGGAGAACGTGAGCATCTTTTGCGTGGAAACCCGCGGACATGCCCGAAGTACCTCGGGCGGATCGAGCACCGCCTACGTGTCAAGCCGACTTGCCCGGCCTATCGTCCGAGAAAATGCGTCGTTTTAATAAAGTAAAATCAGCTACTATTAAAGCAGAAGTAACTAGGCTCCTAGCTGCTGGTTTTATTCGTGAAGTGTATCATCCTGACTGGATAGCTAATCCAGTCCTTGTAAAAAAGAAGAATCAGGAATGGAGGATGTGTGTTGATTATACCGATCTCAATGGGGCTTGCCCTAAGGACCCTTTCGGTCTCCCACGTATCGATCAGGTTGACGACTCTACCGCAGGTTGTGAGCTACTTAGCTTCCTGGACTGCTGCTCGGGCTATCATCAGATTGCCCTTGCGGTCGAAGATCAGGAGAAGACTTCCTTCATTACTCCGTTCGGTGCCTACTGCTACAACACCATGTCGTTCGGGTTAAAGAACGCCGGAGCTACCTACCAGCGGGCTATACTGGCTGCTTAGGGAACCTTATCCCCGATCTCGCTCGGGCTTATGTCGGCGATGTCGTGGTGAAGACCCGAACGCCCTTTCACACGTCGACGACCGACAAGGGTGTTCGCTAAACTAAACGAAAGTACCGGTGGAAACTAAACCAGGAAAGTGTGTTTTTGGTGTCCCCTCCGCAACTTGCTCGGCAACATCGTTAGCGGCGAGGCATTGAGCCAAACCCGAAAAAATCAGCGCTATCATGCGTATGAAACCGCCCAAAACGTTAAAAGACGTCCGAGGAAGTTGGCCCGGATGCATGGCAGCCTTGAGTCGCCAAACCGCACGGCTCGGTGAGAAGGGACGCGCCTTTCTTCAAACTCCTTCGTGCGGGAGAAGCTTTCGGTGGACCAACGAGGCTCAAGAGGCCTTCAACGGCTTCAAGAAGTTTCTCACCACACCACCGGTGTTGGTGGCCCCGAACGACGAGGAGGGAGATCTCGCTCTACATCGCGGCGACCAACCGGGTAGTTAGCACCGCCCCGGTTGTCGGCCCGCGCGAGGAAGGGCACGTATACCCCGGCCGGCCCGGCGGTCTACTTCATCGAGGACTTAACGATTCAAACAAAGGTACTTGCATATTCAAAAGTTGCTCTACGCGATTTTGATTATGTCCCGAAAATTACGGCATTACTTCGACCTTCACCCGATCACCATGGTATTGGATTACCCATTGGGCGGCGTCTTGCCTTGCGCAACAAGGATGCCAATGGGCGAATATGCAAGTGGGCGATCGAACTCACTTTGCTTACTATCAGTACAAGAACAGAGAGTACAATCAAGTCATAAGCATTGGCGGATTTCGTGCAGCAGTGGACGGATCCGAGACTCCCCTCGAAGACACCAGCCGGCGGCCCCGGGCGATGTACTTCGGCGGCTCGCTCAACATCGATGGGCCAGGGGCCGGTGTCTACATCATATCACCCTCCGGGGATGCGCTCCGGTATGTCTCGGATCCACTTCCCGGCGTCTAACAATGCCGCGAGAATATGAGGCTGCCCTTCCACGGCCTCCGTGATCGCCAATCCAGCTTGGGATTCGCGGGACTGCGGTATTCGGGGGACTCGGCGTTGGTAATCAAGCAAGTCAACAAAGATTGGGATTGCAAGAGCGAGAAGATGGATGCGTATGTGGCAGCTATAAGAAAGTTGGAAGGCAAGTTCTACGGCCTTTGTTGGTATTTGTTAAGCCCACAGAAATATTTATAACTTGTATAGTCCGCAAGCGCACGGATACCGGCGAGCACTTCACCCGGGAGGAGGGTTTTAAATATCGTATCCACAAGGAGAATGGTGTGAGGGTAACGAAGCTAATAACTAAACCCAAGAGGTATGACAAGAAGGATGGAGAGGATAAAGAGTTAAAGAAGATTTCTATGGTTGTCTAGTTCCTATTCATGTAAGCTATGTTGATATTGTCTTATGGGGAAATGATTCATTGGGATAGACATTTGCAAAGAATGTCAACCCCAAGCCAAGGATCCTGCCAAAGCCTATCCAACGGGATGTGGAATACAAAGAATTAACGTAGCTATAAGTCACCTAAGTTAGTTACCACACTCCAGAAGGTAGGGCGCATCCACAAGTAACCTTGGTCTAAGCGCCACGCCTAAACCTACAGCTACTCCTCTAATCTATAGCGTCCCCACATTAAAGTACTCAAACAAGAGTTGCGAACCTAAGAACAATAAGAACAATTTACTTACTCAAATAAGAGGTCGATCCGCCATGAAGTCTTAGAACCAAGCTCCAATGGAACTTGATCCCGAGGTACACGATGTAGAGGAGTCACCGACATGCCGGTGCTTCCTCCAGCCGCTCATGCCTTCACCCTCGCTCTAGATCTCTAAAATAGAACTAGCTCTTGGCTACTCTCGCGGGGAGCCATTGATCTAGATCTCTCAACTTGACTCTTGCTCCTCAACTCAACTCTAGGGCTTCTAGTTCTACATGGTGTTCTAGTTCTAGTTCTAGTTCTAGAACTAGAGAGGAGAGGTTTAGGGTCTCGGCTCGTTGAATGGTGAGTTGAATGAATTCGAATGAATTAGGGTTTCACCACAGAGGCGGGGGTCTCCTTATATAGCCCTAGGCGATGCACGACAGCCCTTGGATCAAACCGACCTTGAAAGACGGCCCTGATTGCTCCTCAATGGCGGTGACAACCGACCTTTAAGCGGCAAAGTTCCGAGTGGGCCCCCGCAGGGCGGCCGCCGCCATGGGCCAGGGGCGGCCGCCGGCCCACCTTGGGATTTGAGCCCAAACCACCACGGTTGCGTAGATCTTTTCGATAGCTTTCCAAAGAGGGTAGTTTGTTGGAAACGGAGTCCGGAGATGAGAAAGTTATGGCGTTTTTAGTGAACTCGCTCTGCGCAGTGATATCTTTTGATTACGGACTCGAATATAGCAAACAATATATCCGTTTCGATCGTCTCGATGAGCTCTTTACAATGGTGCTATCTTGGAATATGTTTAGAACATGTTTATGCTTCGTATGCCTTGTAAATTCTAGGCTTTTCTGTTTAATAATCCCTCGAAAATATATAAATCACCAAAACTCATGGAATTATGTCGGAAAAGCCCCTATACTATGTTAATATTCATTTTAAGCCCTTATTTCAGTTTTAAAAGCCTATATATTTTATGCTATAACAAGAGTCAACACGGCCTCAGTTTCGATCACGTGGTTCGATTACAACCAAACCGTCGACGAACTTTCCAAGCTCGCCTTCCTCTCGGGCAAAGATACCGGCAGGCATCTTCGTCGAAGATCTTTGGAAACCAACCATCAGTGATCCTGCGCCGGGGCCTCCACTTGAGACAGCCGACCACATTGTCGCCACGCTGTCCAATACCGCCGATGAAGACCGGCGGGTCCCGATAATCAAATATCTACGAAGCTCTCGTCCCCGGCGATGATAACCGCGTAGCAATAGTGTCTCATCCGGCAAAGCAAGAATTACGCCCCAGTCGATGGCTTCCTCACGCGAAAGAGTCTAGGAGACCGGGTCCTGCATAAGTGCATCTCCGAGGAGGATGGTATAAAACTGCTCGACGAAATCCACGGCGGGATTTGCGGCAATCATGCTGCCTCTCGTACTCTGGTCGGCAAGGCTTTCCGCGCAGGATTTTATTGGCCGGCACGGCGGTTGCCGATCTGCGTAACACCCGTGCGCCATTGCACGGGTCAATTCTTCGCGAAGCGAACACGTACCGGCACATGAGCTCCGGACTATACCGGCGAAGATGGCCTTTCGTCTTTGGGGACTTGACGCCATAGGGCCTTTCAAAGCAGCCCCGGTGGTTTCAAGTGGATTTTCGTCATGGTCGACAAGTTCTCAAAATGGATTGAGTACCTCTCGCTGGTCGATGCCAACCAGCACAAGGCCGTCGAGATGTTAGATGAGGTGATCCATCATTTCGGCATCCCAAATTCTATTATCACGGATCTTGGCAGCACCTTCACCGGCAGCCACTTTTGGGATTTCTGCGAAGACAAAAAGGCATTCGGGTGAATTATGTGTCCGCCGCCCACCCCTCGTGCCAGCGGGCGGGCCGAAAGCAAGCAAACAACATGATATTAGAGCCTTTGCGAAGGCGACTCTTCCGACCCAGACGGAAATACCCTGGTCGCCGGCTCAGGGAGGAGCTACGCGTCGTCCGGGGACTCCGTGCCCGACCTAGCCGCCAAAGACGGGCGTATCTCCATACTTCATGGTGTTTGGCTCGGCAGTCCTCCCTACCGATATCGCTTTTCGCTCTCCCCGGGTAGAGAATTATAACGAAGAAGTATCGAGACGAACTCGGGAAGATGAGCTTGTCGCTCGAGGAAACCCGCACCTGCAATGTTGCACGCGAATGCTAAATACCTCGGGCGTTCGATGATATTACAATCGCAATGTGCGAGGAAGAGCCTTTGCGGTTGGCGACCTAGTCCTTCGAAGGAAGCGAGAAGAGCGTTCACAAGCTTCGGGATCTCACCGGGATCTCACCGGGAAGGCCCCTTCAAAGTAAAGGAAGTCACCCGGCCGGGAGCTTACCGGTTGACGACCATGGAGGATATCGACATCCCTAACTCTGGAACATCGAGCACCTGCGGCGATTCTTCCGTAACTTGGGGACTCTCGTAAGCCGGCTTGTATCGTTTTTACTTTACTGGCGTCGCATGATTAATGAAGTTTATTTGAGTACGTTGACATGGTTCTATTTTCTTTCGACCGACGTAACAATTTATTTCCATGCTCGACCACACTCTAAAGTCATTTGGACCCCTAGAGCCATCTACGTACTTGGTCGTTTCGCGGTATGTGTGTGTCGTGTACTCCCCGCATAGGCCCGACGGTACCGGATGATTCTTTAGCGTAGTCGAACAGCCCAATAGCTTGCCTGAGCATCATGCCTCCTTGCTGCGGCTATACCGGCGCGTTAAGGCTAGGATCGAGTCTACCAAAGGTGACATCCCTTCGTCTACGGTCTATATTTTCGTCATCGGCCATAATCGTATGCATGCTAAAACGATTATGCAATAAAACAAAGTACTAGCCAATTAATGCCACCCACATCCGGGCGTGGCTCGGCTAAATTCATATGTGTTTTTCAACCGTTTTTTCACCCTAATCGTTTCTTGCTACGCCCAAAAAGAAGCAAAGTATTATGCCCGGGGGCAACGTCACCCGGTCTTCCACTTCATCGCTCACGGGAGGGGGTTCATCTCGTCGGCAAGCCGTAGTCGCGCCTCGTCGGCCTCTGGCGCAGGATCGGGCGGCGGCCTCCGTTGTCCCGCGCGTAGCCCTAAGCGGGCCTGAAACTCCACAACGGGATAATGGGAGCGTGCCACCGCCCGAGCATGTTGGCGCTCGCGGGTCGCTGGCGGGTGAACTCCATGAAGTTCTCCCAGGGCCACCGCGCTCTTGTTGCTCCACGCTACGGGCGTCTCGTTGGCGGCGCTTCCTCGGATTGGCCCCGCCCGACCGCGTAGCCATGGATGCCATTGAGGATTGGCCCGACACCTTGCGGGGAGGCTTTGTGTGCGACCCCTCCGGAGTGCACTCTCGACCTCCAGATCACGGATTTGCATCCTGGAGGCAGCCCGTCCAGCTGCAAGCAACATACGATAAGTTCAGCATATTTCATTACTCTAAAGTGTTGCACAGTATTTGAACGGGTATCAAAGAAACATACCGTCCACGCTCGGCGGCGGTGTTCCCGAGCTCCTCGTGCACCACGTCTAGTTGCTCGTTCGCCAACACGAAGCCGCTTTGGAGGGTCTCCACGGACGACTCATATTCTACAAAGGTATCATCAAAATGAGAATGTAAATTCCATTACTACTAACTACTCTTGCCAAAGATTTCTACAGCAACATCGATCGACTAATGAAGAAAACTTACCAAGCACATGCTCCACGGGCTTCGCGGCGCGCCCTCGGCTCCGATGTAGCGGCTTCCTCGCGCTCCTCCTCGAAAGCAAATTTTGCGATCGGCGGCGGTTTGCGGCGTTGTTCGCGTCAGCGCTTCACGCGGGCGGCGGCCCGGACGGCCTCGTGCTCCAGCCGGGCGCTTCGACCTCCGGCAACTCACACTCGGTTGCCGGGGGATGCCCTTTCTGTGCAAAGGCACGCGCCCGGCCCCATTTGGCTGCCATTGCCGGTCCAGCGGCGGTCCCTCTCGGCTGAGCTCCGCTCTCTCGTGCGGCGGTCGTGCTCCCAGGGGAGAGCTCATCCCCGCGCTGTCGGCCTCCCCGAGGGGCCCCCGGCACTCCTCAAGCTCCTCCGCAGCCGACGGGTCTCCCTCGGTTCGTATATGCTACCAAGAGCGCAAGGTTACAACAATACGGATACAAGAGACAAGTATATGACGATGATCGGCGAAGTACTTACGCGCGGGCGGCTGGCTCCCTCCTCGGGCGGCGTGCTAGACGTGTCGGTTCGTCCTCCTCTTCGACACCGGGCCACTCCTCATGCACTGCTGCGGTCGTCCTCCGCCGCCTCGTACCCGACCCTCGTCTTCGTCCATCTCCCAGCCCCGCTCTCCACTTGGATGTAATCCAAGGGAGATTTTGGCCGATTGAGGGTCTGGGGGTCTTGAGGTCTTGGAGCCGCCCGGCACTGGGGCGTCTTCACCGGCATCCGATGCCCGGGCACCTCCTGCGCGGCGTGGGCGGAGCAACCGGCCGGTCACGATCTTTGGGCATCTGTGCTGCCCACCGGCCGAGATGGTTCGGTCACAGGCCCCCTGCATCAACAAACATCATTCATGCACCTTCACACCGACAATGTGCATACTCACGATTCACGATTTGTTTAGTTACACGTTGGTGAAGTGAAGACCACGGATGCGGCCTCCTGAGCTTCCGCCGCTGCGGCCACCTCCGCTTCGCGGCGCCGACACACCGCCGTGGGGACCGGTGGACACGCCAGGCATTCTCCCCTCTCGAGATTGCTGCATAACAAGTACCGACCGTCACTCAATAGAAGATAACTTCGGGGACTCGAGAACACCGGAGAAATACTTACAAATCTTTGCAGAGAATCAACATGGACGTCCTCTTCTTCGTCGGACAACACAAGCGCCCCTTGTGGGCGAAGCCAGCTTGGTGGCGGCCAGAGCGGTCGTCCCACCGTCCTTTCCTCCTAATAACTCCCGGACCGGATGGGTTCTCGAGGGGCGCTTGCCGCTGGCCCGATCCTCATTTCTTTGCCTCACCCTCTTGTCTCCTCGGGCTGTGGAGTGCGATGGGCGGCATCCGACGGGCGCCGGCGACACACGGCGGCTTTCCTCGAGGGGCGGGCTGAAGTAAGCGGCTGCGCGACATGCCATGAATCTGCATATATACCGCGGCCGGTGGATACATTCACAATCTGCGGTGCGGGAATCACTCAATCAATGCAACATAAGTGATACTTACCAACGGTGGTGGGTTCCGGCATTGAGCGGCGCCCTTTGCGTGCGGATCGTGAGGTGCCCCTGGTTGTCAGCCAGATCGCCGACACCGTTTGCGCACCTCCACCCGATGGCAGCCACTCCGCCGACTCCTCGGCTGAGTGGCTGCGTCGCGCGCCCATGAAGGTGTGGGCGATGTCGATGTCGTCCACGTCAGCGGATCATCGATCATCTCCACCGCCTCCATCACCCGCGCATGTCGTTGGCCGGGGCTCCTCGTTCGGCCTTGGTCGCCCTAACCGACACACGGGTCGGATCGGCGGTATTGGCACCTCGATTGTGGCGGTAGAACCACCGCGTGAACCAACGCAACATTTGATGGCAGCGGCGTGGTGGGGAAGCGGCCCACTTTCGGTTCCCGGAGCTTCACATACACGCCACCCGCGATGCGCGACCCGAAATCCCCTTCAACCCGACATAGAAGAAGTACCTCCACAGATTGAGGTTGGGGAGGATGCCGAGGAAGCACTCACAGAGGGTGATGAAGATGGCGATGTCGAGGATGGCGTTCGGCGGTAGATGGCAGAGCTGGAGCCCGTAGTAGGCAAGGAGCTCCAGGAGGAAAGGGTGCGCCGGCATGCCGAACCCGCGCCAGAAGTGGCTCTCGAACACCACCACCTCATCGGTGCGAGGCATGGGTGCGGCTCCACCTCCGGGACCCTCCATCCAGCGACAACTTGCTCCGGCGGGGATGCCGGCGTCCACGAGCTCTGGGCGGTGTCGTCGGTGGATTGGGATCTGCGGTCCACTCTGGTCCATATGGATGACGGGGGTCTTCGTGTCGCGAGGGCACGGGTCCGCCGCGCCCGCACCCGGCGGCACACCACCACGGCCACCGGCGGTTCGGCCCGCGTCCTCCGGCAAAGGCGACTCCGCCCGCGACCACGACGCCCCTCCACGCGCCACGACGATCCATCTCGTCTCGATCGGTTCTACATTTCAAGAAGGTGAGCAATCTTATGAGAATCGAAAAGTTGCAAATCCAGATCCAAATCGACTTCATTTGAACCAAATCGGCGGCAAATCTACAGATCTACAAGGTACTCACCTCTAGCCGGCCGGTGGCGGCACGATTCAAAAGCCCGAACTCCTCCGGGCGCCGCGCAGCAAACCCTAGCTCCCGGCTCAGCATGGCGGGCGGTGGGAGAGAGGAAGGTTTGGGAAGATGGCAGGCTCGTCTGGCGGATCGCGACGAAGAGGTGGTGGGTGCTGGTATTTATAGTCCCGGCTGCGTCCCTTGGGTTGCTGCATGGGTAACCGTGCGCGTCGCGGGCCCGTGCCTCCCCGTTTCCCGGGTTGAGTGCGTGCGTCAGGCGGCGGCGTTAGTTGCCATTAATGCGCCTTCCACATGTGTGCGCGCTGCGGTGCTGCCACGCGTCCCCCCTCATTTCTCGCGTCGGTTTGTTCCCCGCACGATCTTGGATATTTACTATCCAGATCGTTGCCTTCCGCGATTCCTCGGGGCACGGCGGCCAAATCTTCTCGACGAGTTTCATTCTTATCTTGGGATATTCAGATTTTTCTCGTTGGACTTTTCCTTAATTCTGGGGACTCGGATCTTACGCCATTCTGCGTAGCTTTTTGGATCTTCCCCCCGTCGATATTGGGCATATCTTGACCCATGCACGGTGCATTGGCATCCTACGTCCCCGGCGAAACAACGTGCTCGGGGACTCCAAAGATGGGTGATGCCCCTGTTTGGACAATGCGCGAGCTAGGTTTCCGATTACTCGGGGACTACTAATTAAATCTTCTCAAGACCCTAGCGAGACGTGATAACTCACCTACCCTAGGCTCGGGGGGACTAAGTGGGCACACTTCACCTACGGTGAATCGTGCTCTCTGCATTTTTGAGTGTTTTCTCACTCTACGTGGGCACACTTCGCCCGAAAGAAAAGATTTTTTCATTGGAGCACCCGGATCAGCCAGGGCGGACTCGTCAAGACTAGACTGGTCGGAAGCAATAGAAAGAAGCTACAGGGAACACAAAGGGGGGTCGAGAGTTGTCCCAGGCTAGTCGACGTTTAACTAGTCTGGTCGACACCGTATGAAGACTGGTCGACAACACCTCCCGATGATTGAAGCGTCTAGACTCTCTCACCTGCGCAGCATACAAATGCTCGGGGGACTAGCGTGGGGGGATAAACCCCCTATCCCCTCACGGGTCACTTCGGCTAGGCCTTTTGGGCTAGCCCGGGACGGCGGGTGAAGCCCTTGGTGCTAGAAGACCGCAATTATCGGAGATCACGGCCTAAACTTGGTCGCCAAGATAGTTTCCTAGTATAGCTCTATCATAATCACTACATACTTTCCTATTGTAACCGATCGGGATAGATCTTGTCGGACCGGATCCGACACGTAACCCTGCTCCCCCTGACTATATAAGGTGAGCGGGGGATCCCCCGAGGACCGCGATATTCTCAATCAATCAATACAAACTAAGCAGGACGTAGGTTTTACGCCATCAAGGCGGCCGAACCTGGGTAAAACCCGTGTGTTTTGTCCTTCGCTTTCGTTCGCATAACGTCACGTTAGCCGTCTAGCGCACCTCTACCGCTCAATCTACTAGCCGGGCATACCCCGCTAGACTATCGCCGATAAACCGACGATGATGTGACATTAGGGATCTTTGGCGTTGATTTCGCGCCAACTCAAAACAAAGAGAAGTTTCCAATCGGCGATAGAATCGAGCTAGACTTTTTTCGCGGTTGTGGAATCAAATGCCTCATCCTAGAGAACCTAAATTTGAACAAGTGGACCATTAGAGTTTTTTAAGAATCATTTGCCAAAGGCCTCAAAGTAGCACTTGCTTAGAGTGAAATCTTGGAATTCCATCGAAAATACGTGTGTGGACTTACGAACCGAAAACAAGAAGGGGAATGACACGAAAGGAATTCCTATGTATCTTTTAGGTGTCGTTCCCCTTCTTGTTTCGATTCGTAGGTCGACACATAGATTTTTGATGGAATTCCAAGATTTCACTCTAAACAAGTGCTACTTTGAGGCCTATGGCAAGTGATTCTTAGAAAAACTCTAATGGCCCACTTGTTCAAATTTAGGTTCACTAGGGTGAGGCATTTGATTCCACAACCGCAAAAAGTCTAGCTCGATTCTATCGCCGGATTGGAAACTTCTCTTTGGTTGTAGTTCGCGCTGAAATCAACGCCCGGCGATCCCTAATGTCACATCCGAAACATATAATAACGGTTGGGGAACGTAATGTAATTGATCCTACCATCATCTAACCTATCCACCCTAACTTCCTATGTACCTTTCGTGTTGTTCCCCTTCTTGTTTCGGTTCGTAGGTCGACACATAGATTTTCGATGGAATTCCAAGATTTCACTCTAAAGAAGTGCTACTTTGAGGCCTATGGCAAAGTGATTCATAGAAAAACTCTCTAATGGTCCACCTGTTCAAATTTAGGTTCTCTAGGGTTAGGCATTTGATTCCACAACCGCAAAAAAGTCTAGCTCGATTCTATCGCCGGATTGGAAACTTCTCTTTGTTTGTAGTTCGCGCTGAAATCAACGCCAGCAGTCCCTAATGTCACATCCAGAAACATATAATAACGGTTGGGGAACGTAATGTAATTGATCCTACCATCATCTAACCTATCCACCCTAACTTCCTATGTACCTTTCGTGTTGTTCCCCTTCTTGTTTCGGTTTCGTAGGTCGACCGTAGATTTTCGATGGAATTCCAAGATTTCACTCTAAAGAAGTGCTACTTTGAGGCCTATGGCAAGTGATTCATAGAAAAACTCTCTAATGGTCCACCTGTTCAAATTTAGGTTCTCTAGGGTTAGGCATTTGATTCCACAACCGCAAAAAAGTCTAGCTCGATTCTATCGCCGGATTGGAAACTTCTCTTTGTTTGTAGTTCGCGCTGAATTCAACGCCAGCAGTCCCTAATGTCACATCCAGAAACATATATTAACGGTTGGGGAACGCAATGTAATTGATCCTACCATCATCTAACCTATCCACCCTAACTTCCTATGTACCTTTCGTGCTGTTCCCCTTCTTGTTTCGGTTCGAAGGTCGACACAGAGATTTTCGATGGAATTCCAAGATTTCACTCTAAAGAAGTGCTACTTTGAGGCCTATGGCAAGTGATTCATAGAAAAACTCTCTAATGGTCCACTTGTTCAAATTTAGGTTCTCTAGGGTTAGGCATTTGATTCCACAACCGCAAAAAGTCTAGCTCGATTTTATCGCCGGATTGGAAACTTCTCTTTTTTGTAGTTCGTAAGTCTGAAATCAACGCCAGCAGTCCCTAATGTCACATCCGAAAACATATATTAACGGTTAGGGGAACGCAATGTAATTGATCCTACCATCATCTAACCTATCCACCCTAACTATGTACCTTTCGTGTCGTTCCCCTTCTTGTTTTCGTTCGTAGGTCGACACACAGATTTTTCGATGGAATTCCAAGATTTCACTCTAAACAAATGCTCCTTTGAGGCCTATGGCAAGTGATTCTTAGAAAATCTCTCTAATGGCCCACTTGTTCAAATTTAGGTTCTCTAGGGTGAGGCATTTGATTCCACAACCGCAAAAAAGTCTAGCTCGATTCTATCGCCGGATTGGAAACTTCTCTTTGTTTGTAGTTCGCGCTGAAATCAACGCCAGCAGTCCCTAATGTCACATCCAGAAACATATATTAACGGTTGGGGAACGCAATGTAATTGATCCTACCATCATCTAACCTATCCACCCTAACTTCCTATGTACCTTTCGGGTTGTTCCCCTTCTTGTTTCGGTTCGTAGGTCGACACGTAGATTTTTTGATGGAATTCCAAGATTTCACTCTAAAGAAGTGCTACTTTGAGGCCTATGGCAAGTGATTCATAGAAAAACTCTCTATTGGTCCACTTGTTCAAATTTAGGTTCTCTAGGGTTAGGCATTTGATTCCACAACCGCAAAAAAGTCTAGCTCGATTCTATCGCGGATTGGAAACTTCTCTTTGTTTGTAGTTCGCGCTGAAATCAACGCCCGGCCAGTCCCTAATGTCACATCCAAAACATATATTAACGGTTGGGGAACGCAATGTAATTGATCCTACCATCATCTAACCTATCCACCCTAACTTCCTATGTACCTTTCGTGTTGTTCCCCTTCTTGTTTCGGTTCGTAGGTCGACACAGAGATTTTCGATGGAATTCCAAGATTTCACTCTAAAGAAGTGCTACTTTGAGGCCTATGGCAAGTGATTCATAGAAAAACTCTCTAATGGTCCACTTGTTCAAATTTAGGTTCTCTAGGGTTAGGCATTTGATTCCACAACCGCAAAAAAGTCTTTCTCGATTCTATCGCCGGATTGGAAACTTCTCTTTGTTTGTAGTTCGCGCTGAAATCAACGCCAGCAGTCCCTAATGTCACATCCAGAAACATATATTAACGGTTGGGGAACGCAATGTAATTGATCCTACCATCATCTAACCTATCCACCCTAACTTCCTATGTACCTTTCGTGTCGTTCCCCTTCTTGTTTCGGTTCGTAGGTCGACACAGAGATTTTCGATGGAATTCAGAGATTTCACTCTAAACAAGTGCTACTTTGAGGCCTATGGCAAGTGATTCTTAGAAAAACTCTTTAATGGTCCACTTGTTCAAATTTAGGTTCTCTAGGGTTAGGCATTTGATTCCACAACCGCAAAAAAGTCTAGCTCGATTCTATCACCGGATTGGAAACTTCTCTTTGTTTGTAGTTCGCGCTGAATTCAACGCCAGCAGTCCCTAATGTCACATCCAGAAACATATATTAACGGTTGGGGAACGCAATGTAATTGATCCTACCATCATCTAACCTATCCACCCTAACTTCCTATGTACCTTTCGTGTTGTTCCCCTTGTTGTTTCGGTTCGTAGGTCGACACGAGATTTTTCGATGGAATTCCGAGATTTCACTCTAAAGAAGTGCTACTTTGAGGCCTATGGCAAGTGATTCATAGAAAAACTCTCTAATGGTCCACTTGTTCAAATTTAGGTTCTCTAGGGTTAGGCATTTGATTCCACAACCGCAAAAAAAAGTCTAGCTCGATTCTATCGCCGGATTGGAAACTTCTCTTTGTTTGTAGTTCGCTGAAATTCAACGCCAGCAGTCCCTAATGTCACATCCAAAAACATATATTAACGGTTGGGGAACGCAATGTAATTGATCCTACCATCATCTAACCTATCCACCCTAACTTCCTATGTACCTTTCGTGTTGTTCCCTTTCTTGTTTCGGTTCGTAGGTCGACACGTAGATTTTCGATGGAATTCCAAGATTTCACTCTAAAGAAGTGCTACTTTGAGGCCTATGGCAAGTGATTCATAGAAAAACTCTCTAATGGTCCACTTGTTCAAATTTAGGTTCTCTAGGGTTAGGCATTTGATTCCACAACCGCAAAAAAAGTCTAGCTCGATTCTATCGCCGGATTGGAAACTTCTCTTTGTTTGTAGTTCGCGCTGAAATCAACGCCAGCAGTCCCTAATGTCACATCCGAAACATATATATTAACGGTTGGGGAACGCAATGTAATTGATCCTACCATCATCTAACCTATCCACCCTAACTTCCTATGTACCTTTCGTGTTGTTCCCCCTTCTTGTTTTGGTTCGTAGGTCGACACAAAGATTTTTCGATGGAATTCCAAGATTTCACTCTAAAGAAGTGCTACTTTGAGGCCGATGGCAAGTGATTCATAGAAAAACTCTCTAATGGTCCACTTGTTCAAATTTAGGTTCTCTAGGGTTAGGCATTTGATTCCACAACCGCAAAAAAGTCTTGCTCGATTCTATCGCCGGATTGGAAACTTCTCTTTTTTGTAGTTCGCGCTGAAATCAACGCCAGCAGTCCCTAATGTCACATCCAGAAACATATATTAACGGTTGGGGAACGCAATGTAATTGATCCTACCATCATCTAACCTATCCACCCTAACTTCCTATGTACCTTTCGTGTTGTTCCCCTTCTTGTTTCGGTTCGTAGGTCGACACAGATTTTCGATGGAATTCCAAGATTTCACTCTAAAGAAGTGCTACTTTGAGGCCTATGGCAAGTGATTCATAGAAAAACTCTCTAATGGTCCACTTGTTCAAATTTAGGTTCTCTAGGGTGAGGCATTTGATTCCACAACCGCAAAAAAGTCTAGCTCGATTCTATCGCCGGATTGGAAACTTCTCTTTGTTTGTAGTTCGCGCTGAAATCAACGCCAGCAGTCCCTAATGTCACATCCAGAAACATATATTAACGGTTGGGGAACGCAATGTAATTGATCCTACCATCATCTAACCTATCCACCCTAACTTCCTATGTACCTTTCGTGTCGTTCCCCTTCTTGTTTTGGTTCGTAGGTCGACACACAGATTTTCGATGGAATTCCAAGATTTCACTCTAAACAAGTGCTACTTTGAGGCCTATGGCAAGTGATTCATAGAAAAACTCTCTAATGGTCCACTTGTTCAAATTTAGGTTCTCTAGGGTTAGGCATTTGATTCCACAACCGCAAAAAAGTCTTGCTCGATTCTATCGCCGGATTGGAAACTTCTCTTTGTTTGTAGTTCGCGCTGAAATCAACGCCAGCAGTCCCTAATGTCACATCCAGAAACATATATTAACGGTTGGGGAACGCAATGTAATTGATCCTACCATCATCTAACCTATCCACCCTAACTTCCTATGTACCTTTCGTGTTGTTCCCCTTCTTGTTTCGGTTCGTAGGTCGACACAGAGATTTTCGATGGAATTCCAAGATTTCACTCTAAAGAAGTGCTACTTTGAGGCCTATGGCAAGTGATTCATAGAAAAACTCTCTAATGGTCCACTTGTTCAAATTTAGGTTCTCTAGGGTTAGGCATTTGATTCCACAACCGCAAAAAAGTCTTGCTCGATTCTATCGCCGGATTGGAAACTTCTCTTTGTTTGTAGTTCGCGCTGAAATCAACGCCAGCAGTCCCTAATGTCACATCCAGAAACATATATTAACGGTTGGGGAACGCAATGTAATTGATCCTACCATCATCTAACGTATCCACCCTAACTTCCTATGTACCCTTCGTGCTGTTCCCTTTCTTGTTTCGGTTCGTAGGTCGACACAGAGATTTTCGATGGAATTCCAAGATTTCACTCTAAAGAAGTGCTACTTTGAGGCCTATGGCAAGTGATTCATAGAAAAACTCTCTAATGGTCCACTTGTTCAAATTTAGGTTCTCTAGGGTTAGGCATTTGATTCCACAACCGCAAAAAAGTCTAGCTCGATTCTATCGCCGGATTGGAAACTTCTCTTTGTTTGTAGTTCGCGCTGAAATCAACGCCAGCAGTCCCCAATGTCACATCCAGAAACATATATTAACGGTTGGGGAACGCAATGTAATTGATCCTACCATCATCTAACCTACCCACCCTAACTTCCTATGTACCTTTCGTGCTGTTCCCTTTCTTGTTTCGGTTCGTAGGTCGACACACAGATTTTCGATGGAATTCCAAGATTTCACTCTAAAGAAGTGCTACTTTGAGGCCTATGGCAAGTGATTCATAGAAAAACTCTCTAATGGTCCACTTGTTCAAATTTAGGTTCTCTAGGGTTAGGCATTTGATTCCACAACCGCAAAAAGTCTAGCTCGATTCTATCGCCGGATTGGAAACTTCTCTTTGTTTGTAGTTCGCGCTGAAATCAACGCCAGCAGTCCCTAATGTCACATCCAGAAACATATATTAACGGTTGGGGAACGCAATGTAATTGATCCTACCATCATCTAACCTATCCACCCTAACTTCCTATGTACCTTTCGTGTTGTTCCCCTTCTTGTTTTGGTTTGTAGGTCGACACGTAGATTTTCGATGGAATTCCAAGATTTCACTCTAAAGAAGTGCTACTTTGAGGCCTATGGCAAGTGATTCATAGAAAAACTCTCTAATGGTCCACTTGTTCAAATTTAGGTTCTCTAGGGTTAGGCATTTGATTCCACAACCGCAAAAAAGTCTAGCTCGATTCTATCGCCGGATTGGAAACTTCTCTTTGTTTGTAGTTCGCGCTGAAATCAACGCCAGCAGTCCCTAATGTCACATCCAGAAACATATATTAACGGTTGGGGAACGCAATGTAATTGATCCTACCATCATCTAACCTATCCACCCTAACTTCCTATGTACCTTTCGTGTTGTTCCCCTTCTTGTTTCGGTTCGTAGGTCGACACAGAGATTTTTGATGGAATTCCAAGATTTCACTCTAAAGAAGTGCTACTTTGAGGCCTATGGCAAGTGATTCATAGAAAAACTCTCTAATGGTCCACTTGTTCAAATTTAGGTTCTCTAGGTTAGGCATTTGATTCCACAACCGCAAAAAAGTCTTGCTCGATTCTATCGCGGATTGGAAACTTCTCTTTGTTTGTAGTTCGCGCTGAAATCAACGCCCGCCAGTCCCTAATGTCACATCCGTAAAACATATATTAACGGTTGGGGAACGCAATGTAATTGATCCTACCATCATCTAACCTATCCACCCTAACTTCCTATGTACCTTTCGTGTCGTTCCCCTTCTTGTTTCGGTTCGTAGGTCGACACAGATTTTCGATGGAATTCCAAGATTTCACTCTAAACAAGTGCTACTTTGAGGCCTATGGCAAGTGATTCATAGAAAAACTCTCTAATGGCCCACTTGTTCAAATTTAGGTTCTCTAGGGTTAGGCATTTGATTCCACAACCGCATAAAAGTCTTGCTCGATTCTATCGCCGGATTGGAAACTTCTCTTTGTTTGTAGTTCGCGCTGAAATCAACGCCAGCAGTCCCTAATGTCACATCCGAAAACATATATTAACGGTTGGGGAACGCAATGTAATTGATCCTACCATCATCTAACCTATCCACCCTAACTTCCTATGTACCTTTCGTGTTGTTCCCCTTCTTGTTTCGGTTCGTAGGTCGACACAGAGATTTTCGATGGAATTCCAAGATTTCACTCTAAACAAGTGCTACTTTGAGGCCTATGGCAAGTGATTCATAGAAAAACTCTCTAATGGTCCACTTGTTCAAATTTAGGTTCTCTAGGGTTAGGCATTTGATTCCACAACCGCAAAAAAAGTCTTGCTCGATTCTATCGCCGGATTGGAAACTTCTCTTTGTTTGTAGTTCGCGCTGAAATCAACGCCCGCAGTCCCTAATGTCACATCCGTAAAACATATATTAACGGTTAGGGAACGCAATGTAATTGATCCTACCATCATCTAACCTATCCACCCTAACTTCCTATGTACCTTTCGTGTCGTTCCCCTTCTTGTTTCGGTTCGTAGGTCGACACAAAGATTTTTGATGGAATTCCAAGATTTCACTCTAAACAAGTGCTCCTTTGAGGCCTATGGCAAGTGATTCATAGAAAAACTCTCTAATGGTCCACTTGTTCAAATTTAGGTTCTCTAGGGTGAGGCATTTGATTCCCCAACCGCAAAAAAGTCTAGCTCGATTCTATCGCCGGATTGGAAACTTCTCTTTGTTTGTAGTTCGCGCCGAAATCAACGCCAGCTGTCCCTAATGTCACATCCAGAAACATATATTAACGGTTGGGCAACGCAATGTAATTGATCCTACCATCATCTAACCTATCCACCCTAACTTCCTATGTACCTTTCGTGTTGTTCCCCCTTCTTGTTTCGGTTCGTAGGTCGACACGAGAGATTTTTGATGGAATTCCAAGATTTCACTCTAAAGAAGTGCTACTTTGAGGCCTATGGCAAGTGATTCATAGAAAAACTCTCTAATGGTCCACTTGTTCAAATTTAGGTTCTCTAGGGTTAGGCATTTGATTCCACAACCGCAAAAAAAGTCTTGCTCGATTCTATCGCCGGATTGGAAACTTCTCTTTGTTTGTAGTTCGCGCTGAAATCAACGCCAGCCAGTCCCTAATGTCACATCCAAAAACATATATTAACGGTTGGGGAACGCAATGTAATTGATCCTACCATCATCTAACCTATCCACCCTAACTTCCTATGTACCTTTCGTGTTGTTCCCCTTCTTGTTTCGGTTCGTAGGTCGACACGTAGATTTTCGATGGAATTCCAAGATTTCACTCTAAAGAAGTGCTACTTTGAGGCCTATGGCAAGTGATTCATAGAAAAACTCTCTAATGGTCCACTTGTTCAAATTTAGGTTCTCTAGGGTTAGGCATTTGATTCCACAACCGCAAAAAAGTCTAGCTCGATTCTATCGCCGGATTGGAAACTTCTCTTTGTTTGTAGTTCGCGCTGAAATCAACGCCAGCAGTCCCTAATGTAACATCCAGAAACATATATTAACGGTTGGGGAACGCAATGTAATTGATCCTACCATCATCTAACCTATCCACCATAACTTCCTATGTACCTTTCGTGCTGTTCTCTTTCTTGTTTCTGTTCGTAGGTCGACACAGAGCTTTTCGATGGAATTCTAAGATTTCACTCTAAAGAAGTGCTACTTTGAGGCCTATGGCAAGTGATTCATAGAAAAACTCTCTAATGGTCCACTTATTCAAATTTAGGTTCTCTAGGGTTAGGCATTTGATTCCACAACCGCAAAAAGTCTAGCTCGATTCTATCGCCGGATTGGAAACTTCTCTTTGTTTGTAGTTCGCGCTGAAATCAACGCCAGCAGTCCCTAATGTCACATCCGTAAAACATATATTAACGGTTGGGGAACGCAATGTAATTGATCCTACCATCATCTAACCTATCCACCCTAACTTCCTATGTACCTTTCGTGTCGTTCCCCTTCTTGTTTCGGTTTCGTAGGTCGACATACGAGAGATTTTCGATGGAATTCCAAGATTTCACTCTAAACAAGTGCTACTTTGCGGCCTATGGCAAGTGATTCTTAGAAAAACTCTTTAATGGTCCACGTGTTCAAATTTAGGTTCTCTAGGGTTAGGCATTTGATTCCACAACCGCAAAAAAGTCTAGCTCGATTCTATCGCCGGATTGGAAACTTCTCTTTGTTTGTAGTTCGCGCTGAAATCAACGCCAGCAGTCCCTAATGTCACATCCAGAAACATATATTAACGGTTGGGGAACGCAATGTAATTGATCCTACCATCATCTAACCTATCCACCCTAACTTCTATGTACCTTTCGTGTTGTTCCCCTTCTTGTTTCGGTTCGTAGGTCGACACAGAGATTTTCGATGGAATTCCAAGATTTCACTCTAAAGAAGTGCTACTTTGAGGCCTATGGCAAGTGATTCATAGAAAAACTCTCTAATGGTCCACTTGTTCAAATTTAGGTTCTCTAGGGTTAGGCATTTGATTCCACAACCGCAAAAAGTCTTGCTCGATTCTATCGCCGGATTGGAAACTTCTCTTTGTTTGTAGTTCGCGCTGAAATCAACGCCAGCCGTCCCTAATGTCACATCCGAAACATATATTAACGGTTGGGGAACGCAATGTAATTGATCCTACCATCATCTAACCTATCCACCCTAACTTCCTATGTACCTTTCGTGTTGTTCCCCTTCTTGTTTCGGTTCGTAGGTCGACACACAGAGATTTTCGATGGAATTCCAAGATTTCACTCTAAACAAGTGCTACTTTGAGGCCTATGGCAAGTGATTCATAGAAAAACTCTCTAATGGTCCACTTGTTCAAATTTAGGTTCTCTAGGGTTAGGCATTTGATTCCACAACCGCAAAAAAAGTCTTGCTCGATTCTATCGCCGGATTGGAAACTTCTCTTTGTTTGTAGTTCGCGCTGAAATCAACGCCAGCCCCCTAATGTCACATCCGAAACATATATTAACGGTTGGGGAACGCAATGTAATTGATCCTACCATCATCTAACCTATCCACCCTAACTTCCTATGTACCTTTCGTGTCGTTCCCCTTCTTGTTTCGGTTCGTAGGTCGACACAGAGATTTTCGATGGAATTCCAAGATTTCACTCTAAACAAGTGCTACTTTGAGGCCTATGGCAAGTGATTCATAGAAAAACTCTCTAATGGTCCACTTGTTCAAATTTAGGTTCTCTAGGGTTAGGCATTTGATTCCACAACCGCAAAAAAGTCTTGCTCGATTCTATCGCCGGATTGGAAACTTCTCTTTGTTTGTAGTTCGCGCTGAATTCAACGCCAGCAGTCCCTAATGTCACATCCAAAAACATATATTAACGGTTGGGGAACGCAATGTAATTGATCCTACCATCATCTAACCTATCCACCCTAACTTCCTATACACATTTCGTGTTGTTCCCCTTCTTGTTTAGGTTCGTAGGTCGACACAAAGATTTTTGATGGAATTCCAAGATTTCACTCTAAACAAGTGCTCCTTTGAGGCCTATGGCAAGTGATTCTTAGAAAAACTCTCAAATGGTCCACTTGTTCAAATTTAGGTTCTCTAGGGTGAGGCATTTGATTCCACAACCGCAAAAAAAGTCTAGCTCGATTCTATCGCCGGATTGGAAACTTCTCTTTGTTTGTAGTTCGCGCTGAAATCAACGCCAGCAGTCCCTAATGTCACATCCAGAAACATATATTAACGGTTGGGGAACGCAATGTAATTGATCCTACCATCATCTAACCTATCCACCCTAACTTCCTATGCACCTTTCGTGTTGTTCCCCTTCTTGTTTCGGTTCGTAGGTCGACACAGAGATTTTTGATGGAATTCCAAGATTTCACTCTAAAGAAGTGCTACTTTGAGGCCTATGGCAAGTGATTCATAGAAAAACTCTCTAATGGTCCACTTGTTCAAATTTAGGTTCTCTAGGGTTAGGCATTTGATTCCACAACCGCAAAAAAGTCTTGCTCGATTCTATCGCCGGATTGGAAACTTCTCTTTGTTTGTAGTTCGCGCTGAAATCAACGCCAGCCGGTCCCTAATGTCACATCCAAACATATATTAACGGTTGGGGAACGCAATGTAATTGATCCTACCATCATCTAACCTATCCACCCTAACTTCCTATGTACCTTTCGTGTTGTTCCCTTCTTGTTTCGGTTCGTAGGTCGACATACGAGAGATTTTCGATGGAATTCCAAGATTTCACTCTAAAGAAGTGCTACTTTGAGGCCTATGGCAAGTGATTCATAGAAAAACTCTCTAATGGTCCACTTGTTCAAATTTAGGTTCTCTAGGGTTAGGCATTTGATTCCACAACCGCAAAAAAGTCTAGCTCGATTCTATCGCCGGATTGGAAACTTCTCTTTGTTTGTAGTTCGCGCTGAAATCAACGCCAGCAGTCCCTAATGTCACATCCAGAAACATATATTAACGGTTGGGGAACGCAATGTAATTGATCCTACCATCATCTAACCTATCCACCCTAACTTCCTATGTACCTTTCGTGTTGTTCCCCTTCTTGTTTCGGTTCGTAGGTCGACACAGAGATTTTCGATGGAATTCCAAGATTTCACTCTAAAGAAGTGCTACTTTGAGGCCTATGGCAAGTGATTCATAGAAAAACTCTCTAATGGTCCACTTGTTCAAATTTAGGTTCTCTAGGGTTAGGCATTTGATTCCACAACCGCAAAAAAAGTCTAGCTCGATTCTATCGCCGGATTGGAAACTTCTCTTTGTTTGTAGTTCGCGCTGAAATCAACGCCAGCAGTCCCCCTAATGTCACATCCGAAACATATATTAACGGTTGGGGAACGCAATGTAATTGATCCTACCATCATCTAACCTATCCACCCTAACTTCCTATGTACCTTTCGTGTTGTTCCCCTTCTTGTTTCGGTTCGTAGGTCGACCACGTAGATTTTTTTCGATGGAATTCCAAGATTTCACTCTAAAGAAGTGCTACTTTGAGGCCTATGGCAAGTGATTCATAGAAAAACTCTCTAATGGTCCACTTGTTCAAATTTAGGTTCTCTAGGGTTAGGCATTTGATTCCACAACCGCAAAAAAAAGTCTAGCTCGATTCTATCGCCGGATTGGAAACTTCTCTTTGTTTGTAGTTCGCGCTGAAATCAACGCCAGCAGTCCCTAATGTCACATCCAGAAACATATATTAACGGTTGGGGAACGCAATGTAATTGATCCTACCATCATCTAACCTATCCACCCTAACTTCCTATGTACCTTTCGTGTTGTTCCCCTTCTTGTTTTCGGTTCGTAGGTCGACACAGAGATTTTTTCGATGGAATTCCAAGATTTCACTCTAAACAAGTGCTACTTTGAGGCCTATGGCGAGTGATTCTTAGAAAAACTCTCTAATGGTCCACTTGTTCAAATTTAGGTTCTCTAGGGTGAGGCATTTGATTCCACAACCGCAAAAAAGTCTAGCTCGATTCTATCGCCGGATTGGAAACTTCTCTTTGTTTGTAGTTCGCGCTGAAATCAACGCCAGCCGTCCCTAATGTCACATCCAGAAACATATATTAACGGTTGGGGAACGCAATGTAATTGATCCTACCATCATCTAACCTATCCACCCTAACTTCCTATGTACCTTTCTTGTCGTTCCCCTTCTTGTTTCGGTTCGTAGGTCGACACGACGAGATTTTCGATGGAATTCCAAGATTTCACTCTAAAGAAGTGCTACTTTGAGGCCTATGGCAAGTGATTCATAGAAAAACTCTCTAATGGTCCACTTGTTCAAATTTAGGTTCTCTAGGGTTAGGCATTTGATTCCACAACCGCAAAAAAAGTCTAGCTCGATTCTATCGCGGATTGGAAACTTCTCTTTGTTTGTAGTTCGCGCTGAAATCAACGCCAGCAGTCCCTAATGTCACATCCAGAAACATATATTAACGGTTGGGGAACGCAATGTAATTGATCCTACCATCATCTAACCTATCCACCCTAACTTCCTATGTACCTTTCGTGTTGTTCCCTTTCTTGTTTCGGTTCGTAGGTCGACACAGAGATTTTCGATGGAATTCCAAGATTTCACTCTAAAGAAGTGCTACTTTGAGGCCTATGGCAAGTGATTCATAGAAAAACTCTCTAATGGTCCACTTGTTCAAATTTAGGTTCTCTAGGGTTAGGCATTTGATTCCACAACCGCAAAAAAGTCTTGCTCGATTCTATCGCCGGATTGGAAACTTCTCTTTGTTTGTAGTTCGCGCTGAAATCAACGCCAGGAGTCCCTAATGTCACATCCAGAAACATATATTAACGGTTGGGGAACGCAATGTAATTGATCCTACCATCATCTAACCTATCCACCCTAACTTCCTATGTACCTTTCGTGTCGTTCCCCTTCTTGTTTCGGTTCGTAGGTCGACACAGAGATTTTCGATGGAATTCCAAGATTTCACTCTAAACAAGTGCTACTTTGAGGCCTATGGCAAGTGATTCATAGAAAAACTCTCTAATGGTCCACTTGTTCAAATTTAGGTTCTCTAGGGTTAGGCATTTGATTCCACAACCGCAAAAAAGTCTTGCTCGATTCTATCGCCGGATTGGAAACTTCTCTTTGTTTGTAGTTCGCGCTGAAATCAACGCCAGCAGTCCCTAATGTCACATCCAGAAACATATATTAACGGTTGGGGAACGCAATGTAATTGATCCTACCATCATCTAACCTATCCACCCTAACTTCCTATGTACCTTTCGTGTCGTTCCCCTTCTTGTTTCGGTTCGTAGGTCGACACAGAGATTTTCGATGGAATTCCAAGATTTCACTCTAAAGAAGTGCTACTTTGAGGCCTATGGCAAGTGATTCTTAGAAAAACTCTTTAATGGTCCACCTGTTCAAATTTAGGTTCTCTAGGGTTAGGCATTTGATTCCACAACCGCAAAAAAGTCTAGCTCGATTCTATCGCCGGATTGGAAACTTCTCTTTGTTTGTAGTTCGCGCTGAAATCAACGCCAGCAGTCCCTAATGTCACATCCAAAAACATATATTAACGGTTGGGGAACGCAATGTAATTGATCCTACCATCATCTAACCTATCCACCCTAACTTCCTATGTACCTTTCGTGTTGTTCCCCTTCTTGTTTCGGTTCGTAGGTCGACACAGAGATTTTTGATGGAATTCCAAGATTTCACTCTAAAGAAGTGCTACTTTGAGGCCTATGGCAAGTGATTCATAGAAAAACTCTCTAATGGTCCACTTGTTCAAATTTAGGTTCTCTAGGGTTAGGCATTTGATTCCACAACAACCGCAAAAAAGTCTAGCTCGATTCTATCGCCGGATTGGAAACTTCTCTTTGTTTGTAGTTCGCGCTGAAATCAACGCCAGCAGTCCCTAATGTCACATCCAAAACATATATTAACGGTTGAGGAACGCAATGTAATTGATCCTACCATCATCTAACCTATCCACCCTAACTTCCTATGTACCTTTCGTGTTGTTCCCCTTCTTGTTTCGGTTCGTAGGTCGACACGGAGATTTTCGATGGAATTCCAAGATTTCACTCTAAAGAAGTGCTACTTTGAGGCCTATGGCAAGTGATTCATAGAAAAACTCTCTAATGGCCCACTTGTTCAAATTTAGGTTCTCTAGGGTGAGGCATTTGATTCCACAACCGCAAAAAAGTCTAGCTCGATTCTATCGCCGGATTGGAAACTTCTCTTTGTTTGTAGTTCGCGCTGAAATCAACGCCAGCAGTCCCTAATGTCACATCCAGAAACATATATTAACGGTTGGGGAACGCAATGTAATTGATCCTACCATCATCTAACCTATCCACCCTAACTTCCTATGTACCTTTCGTGTTGTTCCCCTTCTTGTTTCGGTTCGTAGGTCGACACACAGAGATTTTTCGATGGAATTCCAAGATTTCACTCTAAAGAAGTGCTACTTTGAGGCCTATGGCAAGTGATTCATAGAAAAACTCTCTAATGGTCCACTTGTTCAAATTTAGGTTCTCTAGGGTTAGGCATTTGATTCCACAACCGCAAAAAAAGTCTTGCTCGATTCTATCGCCGGGATTGGAAACTTCTCTTTGTTTGTAGTTCGCGCTGAAATCAACGCCAGCAGTCCCTAATGTCACATCCGAAACATATATTAACGGTTGGGGAACGCAATGTAATTGATCCTACCATCATCTAACCTATCCACCCTAACTTCCTATGTACCTTTCGTGTTGTTCCCCTTTGTTGTTTCGGTTCGTAGGTCGACACACGATTTTTTTTCGATGGAATTCCAAGATTTCACTCTAAAGAAGTGCTACTTTGAGGCCTATGGCAAGTGATTCATAGAAAAACTCTCTAATGGTCCACTTGTTCAAATTTAGGTTCTCTAGGGTTAGGCATTTGATTCCACAACCGCAAAAAAAGTCTTGCTCGATTCTATCGCCGGATTGGAAACTTCTCTTTGTTTGTAGTTCGCGCTGAAATCAACGCCAGCCAGTCCCTAATGTCACATCCGAAACATATATTAACGGTTAGGGAACGCAATGTAATTGATCCTACCATCATCTAACCTATCCACCCTAACTTCCTATGTACCTTTCGTGTTGTTCCCCTTCTTGTTTCGGTTCGTAGGTCGACACAGAGATTTTCGATGGAATTCCAAGATTTCACTCTAAAGAAGTGCTACTTTGAGGCCTATGGCAAGTGATTCATAGAAAAACTCTCTAATGGTCCACTTGTTCAAATTTAGGTTCTCTAGGGTTAGGCATTTGATTCCACAACCGCAAAAAAGTCTAGCTCGATTCTATCGCCGGATTGGAAACTTCTCTTTGTTTGTAGTTCGCGCTGAAATCAACGCCAGCAGTCCCTAATGTCACATCCAGAAACATATATTAACGGTTGGGGAACGCAATGTAATTGATCCTACCATCATCTAACCTATCCACCCTAACTTCCTATGTACCTTTCGTGTCGTTCCCCTTCTTGTTTCGGTTCGTAGGTCGACACGCGATTTTTCGATGGAATTCCAAGATTTCACTCTAAACAAGTGCTACTTTGAGGCCTATGGCAAGTGATTCTTAGAAAAACTCTTTAATGGTCCACCTGTTCAAATTTAGGTTCTCTAGGGTTAGGAATTTGATTCCACAACCGCAAAAAAGTCTAGCTCGATTCTATCGCCGGATTGGAAACTTCTCTTTGTTTGTAGTTCGCGCTGAAATCAACGCCCGGCAGTCCCTAATGTCACATCCGAAAACATATATTAACGGTTGGGGAACGCAATGTAATTGATCCTACCATCATCTAACCTATCCACCCTAACTTCCTATGTACCTTTCGTGTTGTTCCCCTTCTTGTTTCGGTTCGTAGGTCGACCACGTAGATTTTCGATGGAATTCCAAGATTTCACTCTAAAGAAGTGCTACTTTGAGGCCTATGGCAAGTGATTCTTAAAAAAACTCTCTAATGGTCCACTTGTTCAAATTTAGGTTCTCTAGGGTGAGACATTTGACTCCACAACCGCAAAAAAGTCTACCTCGATTCTATCGCCGGATTGGAAACTTCTCTTTGTTTGTAGTTCGCGCTGAAATCAACGCCCGCAGTCCCTAATGTCACATCCAGAAACATATATTAACGGTTGGGGAACGCAATGTAATTGATCCTACCATCATCTAACCTATCCACCCTAACTTCCTATGTACCTTTCGTGTCGTTCCCCTTCTTGTTTCGGTTCGTAGGTCGACACACAGATTTTCGATGGAATTCCAAGATTTCACTCTAAAGAAGTGCTACTTTGAGGCCTATGGCAAGTGATTCATAGAAAAACTCTCTAATGGTCCACTTGTTCAAATTTAGGTTCTCTAGGGTTAGGCATTTGATTCCACAACCGCAAAAAAGTCTAGCTCGATTCTATCGCCGGATTGGAAACTTCTCTTTGTTTGTAGTTCGCGCTGAAATCAACGCCAGCAGTCCCTAATGTCACATCCAGAAACATATATTAACGGTTGGGGAACGCAATGTAATTGATCCTACCATCATCTAACCTATCCACCCTAACTTCCTATGTACCTTTCGTGTTGTTCCCCTTCTTGTTTCGGTTCGTAGGTCGACACAGATTTTTCGATGGAATTCAAGATTTCACTCTAAAGAAGTGCTACTTTGAGGCCTATGGCAAGTGATTCATAGAAAAACTCTCTAATGGTCCACTTGTTCAAATTTAGGTTCTCTAGGGTTAGGCATTTGATTCCACAACCGCAAAAAAAAGTCTAGCTCGATTCTATCGCGGATTGGAAACTTCTCTTTGTTTGTAGTTCGCGCTGAAATCAACGCCCGGCAGTCCCTAATGTCACATCCAGAAACATATATTAACGGTTGGGGAACGCAATGTAATTGATCCTACCATCATCTAACCTATCCACCCTAACTTCCTATGTACCTTTCGTGTCGTTCCCCTTCTTGTTTCGGTTCGTAGGTCGACACACAGATTTTGAATGGAATTCCAAGATTTCACTCTAAAGAAGTGCTACTTTGTGGCCTCTGGCAAGTGATTCATAGAAAAACTCTCTAATGGTCCACTTGTTCAAATTTAGGTTCTCTAGGGTTAGGCATTTGATTCCACAACCGCAAAAAAGTCTTGCTCGATTCTATCGCCGGATTGGAAACTTCTCTTTGTTCGTAGTTCGCGCTGAAATCAACGCCAGCAGTCCCTAATGTCACATCCGAAACATATATTAACGGTTGGGGAACGCAATGTAATTGATCCTACCATCATCTAACCTATCCACCCTAACTTCCTATGTACCTTTCGTGTTGTTCCCCTTCTTGTTTCGGTTCGTAGGTCGACACGAGAGATTTTCGATGGAATTCCAAGATTTCACTCTAAACAAGTGCTACTTTGAGGCCTATGGCAAGTGATTCATAGAAAAACTCTCTAATGGTCCACTTGTTCAAATTTAGGTTCTCTAGGGTTAGGCATTTGATTCCACAACCGCAAAAAAAGTCTAGCTCGATTCTATCGCCGGATTGGATACTTCTCTTTGTTTGTAGTTCGCGCTGAATTCAACGCCAGCAGTCCCTAATGTCACATCCAGAAACATATATTAACGGTTGGGGAACGCAATGTAATTGATCCTACCATCATCTAACCTATCCACCCTAACTTCCTATGTACCTTTCGTGTTGTTCCCCTTCTTGTTTCGGTTCGTAGGTCGACACAGAGATTTTCGATGGAATTCCAAGATTTCACTCTAAAGAAGTGCTACTTTGAGGCCTATGGCAAGTGATTCATAGAAAAACTCTCTAATGGTCCACTTGTTCAAATTTAGGTTCTCTAGGGTTAGGCATTTGATTCCACAACCGCAAAAAAAGTCTAGCTCGATTCTATCGCCGGATTGGAAACTTCTCTTTGTTTGTAGTTCGTTCGCTGAAATCAACGCCGCCCGCAGTCCCTAATGTCACATCCAAAACATATATTAACGGTTGGGGAACGCAATGTAATTGATCCTACCATCATCTAACCTATCCACCCTAACTTCCTATGTACCTTTCGTGTTGTTCCCCTTCTTGTTTCGGTTCGTAGGTCGACACGAGAGATTTTCGATGGAATTCCAAGATTTCACTCTAAACAAGTGCTACTTTGAGGCCTATGGCAAGTGATTCTTAGAAAAACTCTCTAATGGTCCACTTGTTCAAATTTAGGTTCTCTAGGGTTAGGCATTTGATTCCACAACCGCAAAAAAGTCTAGCTCGATTCTATCGCCGGATTGGAAACTTCTCTTTGTTTGTAGTTCGCGCTGAAATCAACGCCAGCAGTCCCTAATGTCACATCCGAAAACATATATTAACGGTTGGGGAACGCAATGTAATTGATCCTACCATCATCTAACCTATCCACCCTAACTTCCTATGTACCTTTCGTGTCGTTCCCCTTCTTGTTTCGGTTCGTAGGTCGACACAGAGATTTTTGATGGAATTCCAAGATTTCACTCTAAAGAAGTGCTACTTTGAGGCCTATGGCAAGTGATTCATAGAAAAACTCTCTAATGGTCCACTTGTTCAAATTTAGGTTCTCTAGGGTTAGGCATTTGATTCCACAACCGCAAAAAAAGTCTAGCTCGATTCTATCGCCGGATTGGAAACTTCTCTTTGTTTGTAGTTCGCGCTGAAATCAACGCCAGCAGTCCCCTAATGTCACATCCGAAACATATATTAACGGTTGGGGAACGCAATGTAATTGATCCTACCATCATCTAACCTATCCACCCTAACTTCCTATGTACCTTTCGTGTCGTTCCCCTTCTTGTTGTTTCGGTTCGTAGGTCGACACATGAGAGATTTTCGATGGAATTCCAAGATTTCACTCTAAAGAAGTGCTACTTTGAGGCCTATGGCAAGTGATTCATAGAAAAACTCTCTAATGGTCCACTTGTTCAAATTTAGGTTCTCTAGGGTTAGGCATTTGATTCCACAACCGCAAAAAAAGTCTAGCTCGATTCTATCGCCGGATTGGAAACTTCTCTTTGTTTGTAGTTCGCGCTGAAATCAACGCCAGCAGTCCCTAATGTCACATCCAGAAACATATATTAACGGTTGGGGAACGCAATGTAATTGATCCTACCATCATCTAACCTATCCACCCTAACTTCCTATGTACCTTTCGTGTTGTTCCCCTTCTTGTTTTTTTCGTTCGTAGGTCGACACACAGATTTTTTGATGGAATTCCAAGATTTCACTCTAAAGAAGTGCTACTTTGAGGCCTATGGCAAGTGATTCATAGAAAAACTCTCTAATGGTCCACTTGTTCAAATTTAGGTTCTCTAGGGTGAGGCATTTGATTCCACAACCGCAAAAAAGTCTAGCTCGATTCTATCGCCGGATTGGAAACTTCTCTTTGTTTGTAGTTCGCGCTGAAATCAACGCCAGCAGTCCCTAATGTCACATCCAGAAACATATATTAACGGTTGGGGAACGCAGTGTAATTGATCCTACCATCATCTAACCTATCCACCCTAACTTCCTATGTACCTTTCGTGTCGTTCCCTTCTTGTTTCGGTTCGTAGGTCGACACACAGATTTTCGATGGAATTCCAAGATTTCACTCTAAACAAGTGCTACTTTGAGGCCTATGGCAAGTGATTCATAGAAAAACTCTCTAATGGTCCACTTGTTCAAATTTAGGTTCTCTAGGGTTAGGCATTTGATTCCACAACCGCAAAAAAAAGTCTAGCTCGATTCTATCGCGGATTGGAAACTTCTCTTTGTTTGTAGTTCGCGCTGAAATCAACGCCAGCAGTCCCTAATGTCACATCCAAAAACATATATTAACGGTTGGGGAACGCAATGTAATTGATCCTACCATCATCTAACCTATCCACCCTAACTTCCTATGTACCTTTCGTGTTGTTCCCCTTCTTGTTTCGGTTCGTAGGTCGACACAGAGATTTTCGATGGAATTCCAAGATTTCACTCTAAACAAGTGCTACTTTGAGGCCTATGGCAAGTGATTCATAGAAAAACTCTCTAATGGTCCACTTGTTGAAATTTAGGTTCTCTAGGGTTAGGCATTTGATTCCACAACCGCAAAAAAAGTCTAGCTCGATTCTATCGCGGATTGGAAACTTCTCTTTGTTTGTAGTTCGCGCTGAAATCAACGCCCGCAGTCCCTAATGTCACATCCGAAACATATATTAACGGTTGGGGAACGCAATGTAATTGATCCTACCATCATCTAACCTATCCACCCTAACTTCCTATGTACCTTTCGTGTCGTTCCCCTTCTTGTTTCGGTTCGTAGGTCGACACACAGATTTTCGATGGAATTCAAAGATTTCACTCTAAAGAAGTGCTACTTTGAGGCCTATGGCAAGTGATTCATAGAAAAACTCTCTAATGGTCCACTTGTTCAAATTTAGGTTCTCTAGGGTTAGGCATTTGATTCCACACAACCGCAAAAAGTCTAGCTCGATTCTATCGCCGGATTGGAAACTTCTCTTTGTTTGTAGTTCGCGCTGAAATCAACGCCAGCAGTCCCTAATGTCACATCCAGAAACATATATTAACGGTTGGGGAACGCAATGTAATTGATCCTACCATCATCTAACCTATCCACCCTAACTTCCTATGTACCTTTCGTGTCGTTCCCCTTCTTGTTTTTCGGTTCGTAGGTCGACACGTAGATTTTTTCGATGGAATTCCAAGATTTCACTCTAAACAAGTGCTACTTTGAGGCCTATGGCAAGTGATTCATAGAAAAACTCTCTAATGGTCCACTTGTTCAAATTTAGGTTCTCTAGGGTTAGGCATTTGATTCCACAACCGCAAAAAAGTCTACCTCGATTCTATCGCCGGATTGGAAACTTCTCTTTGTTTGTAGTTCGCGCTGAAATCAACGCCCGCAGTCCCTAATGTCACATCCAGAAACATATATTAACGGTTGGGGAACGCAATGTAATTGACCCTACCATCATCTAACCTATCCACCCTAACTTCCTATGTACCTTTCGTGTCGTTCCCCTTCTTGTTTCGGTTCGTAGGTCGACCACGTAGATTTTCGATGGAATTCAAGATTTCACTCTAAACAAGTGCTACTTTGAGGCCTATGGCAAGTGATTCATAGAAAAACTCTTTAATGGTCCACTTGTTCAAATTTAGGTTCTCTAGGGTTAGGCATTTGATTCCACAACCGCAAAAAAAAGTCTAGCTCGATTCTATCGCCGGATTGGAAACTTCTCTTTGTTTGTAGTTCGCGCTGAAATCAACGCCGCCAGTCCCTAATGTCACATCCGAAACATATATTAACGGTTGGGGAACGCAATGTAATTGATCCTACCATCATCTAACCTATCCACCCTAACTTCCTATGTACCTTTCGTGTGGTTCCCCTTCTTGTTTCGGTTCGTAGGTCGACACAGAGATTTTCGATGGAATTCCAAGATTTCACTCTAAAGAAGTGCTACTTTGAGGCCTATGGCAAGTGATTCCTAGAAAAACTCTCTAATGGTCCACTTGTTCAAATTTAGGTTCTCTAGGGTGAGACATTTGACTCCACAACCGCAAAAAAGTCTACCTCGATTCTATCGCCGGATTGGAAACTTCTCTTTGTTTGTAGTTCGCGCTGAAATCAACGCCCGCAGTCCCTAATGTCACATCCAGAAACATATATTAACGGTTGGGGAACGCAATGTAATTGATCCTACCATCATCTAACCTATCCACCCTAACTTCCTATGTACCTTTCGTGTCGTTCCCCTTCTTGTTTTGGTTCGTAGGTCGACACAGAGATTTTCGATGGAATTCCAAGATTTCACTCTAAACAAGTGCTACTTTGAGGCCTATGGCAAGTGATTCATAGAAAAACTCTCTAATGGTCCACTTGTTCAAATTTAGGTTCTCTAGGGTTAGGCATTTGATTCCACAACCGCAAAAAAGTCTAGCTCGATTCTATCGCCGGATTGGAAACTTCTCTTTGTTTGTAGTTCGCGCTGAAATCAACGCCAGCAGTCCCTAATGTCACATCCAGAAACATATATTAACGGTTGGGGAACGCAATGTAATTGATCCTACCATCATCTAACCTATCCACCCTAACTTCCTATGTACCTTTCGTGTCGTTCCCCTTCTTGTTTCGGTTCGTAGGTCGACACACGAGATTTTTCGATGGAATTCCAAGATTTCACTCTAAACAAGTGCTACTTTGAGGCCTATGGCAAGTGATTCATAGAAAAACTCTCTAATGGTCCACTTGTTCAAATTTAGGTTCTCTAGGGTTAGGCATTTGATTCCACAACCGCAAAAAAAGTCTAGCTCGATTCTATCGCCGGATTGGAAACTTCTCTTTGTTTGTAGTTCGCGCTGAAATCAACGCCAGCAGCAGTCCCTAATGTCACATCCAAAACATATATTAACGGTTGGGGAACGCAATGTAATTGATCCTACCATCATCTAACCTATCCACCCTAACTTCCTATGTACCTTTCGTGTCGTTCCCCTTCTTGTTTTGGTTCGTTGGTCGACACAGAGATTTTCGATGGAATTCCAAGATTTCACTCTAAACAAGTGCTACTTTGAGGCCTATGGCAAGTGATTCATAGAAAAACTCTTTAATGGTCCACTTGTTCAAATTTAGGTTCTCTAGGGTTAGGCATTTGATTCCACAACCGCAAAAAGTCTTGCTCGATTCTATCGCCGGATTGGAAACTTCTCTTTGTTTGTAGTTCGCGCTGAAATCAACGCCAGCAGTCCCTAATGTCACATCCAGAAACATATATTAACGGTTGCGGAACGCAATGTAATTGATCCTACCATCATCTAACCTATCCACCCTAACTTCCTATGTACCTTTCGTGTCGTTCCCCTTCTTGTTTTTTGGTTCGTAGGTCGACACGTAGATTTTTCGATGGAATTCCAAGATTTCACTCTAAACAAGTGCTACTTTGAGGCCTATGGCAAGTGATTCATAGAAAAACTCTCTAATGGTCCACTTGTTCAAATTTAGGTTCTCTAGGGTTAGGAATTTGATTCCACAACCGCAAAAAAGTCTAGCTCGATTCTATCGCCGGATTGGAAACTTCTCTTTGTTTGTAGTTCGTGCTGAAATCAACGCCAGCAGTCCCTAATGTCACATCCAAAACATATATTAACGGTTGGGGAACGCAATGTAATTGATCCTACCATCATCTAACCTATCCACCCTAACTTCCTATGTACCTTTCGTGTTGTTCCCCTTCTTGTTTCGGTTCGTAGGTCGACACGGTGAGATTTTTGATGGAATTCAAGATTTCACTCTAAACAAGTGCTACTTTGAGGCCTATGGCAAGTGATTCATAGAAAAACTCTTTAATGGTCCACGTGTTCAAATTTAGGTTCTCTAGGGTTAGGCATTTGATTCCACAACCGCAAAAAAGTCTAGCTCGATTCTATCGCCGGATTGGAAACTTCTCTTTGTTTGTAGTTCGCGCTGAATTCAACGCCAGCAGTCCCCTAATGTCACATCCGAAAACATATATTAACGGTTGGGGAACGCAATGTAATTGATCCTACCATCATCTAACCTATCCACCCTAACTTCCTATGTACCTTTCGTGTTGTTCCCCTTCTTGTTTCGGTTCGTAGGTCGACACGAGAGATTTTTGATGGAATTCCAAGATTTCACTCTAAAGAAGTGCTACTTTGAGGCCTATGGCAAGTGATTCATAGAAAAACTCTCTAATGGTCCACTTGTTCAAATTTAGGTTCTCTAGGGTTAGGCATTTGATTCCACAACCGCAAAAAAGTCTAGCTCGATTCTATCGCCGGATTGGAAACTTCTCTTTGTTTGTAGTTCGCGCTGAAATCAACGCCAGCAGTCCCTAATGTCACATCCAGAAAAATATATTAACGGTTGGGGAACGCAATGTAATTGATCCTACCATCATCTAACCTATCCACCCTAACTTCCTATGTACCTTTCGTGTCGTTCCCCTTCTTGTTTCGGTTCGTAGGTCGACACAGAGATTTTCGATGGAATTCCAAGATTTCACTCTAAACAAGTGCTACTTTGAGGCCTATGGCAAGTGATTCATAGAAAAACTCTCTAATGGTCCACTTGTTCAAATTTAGGTTCTCTAGGGTGAGGCATTTGATTCCACAACCGCAAAAAGTCTAGCTCGATTCTATCGCCGGATTGGAAACTTCTCTTTGTTTGTTGTTCGCGTTGAAATCAACGCCAGCAGTCCCTAATGTCACATCCGTAAACATATATTAACGGTTGGGGAACGCAATGTAATTGATCCTACCATCATCTAACCTATCCACCCTAACTTCCTATGTACCTTTCGTGTCGTTCCCTTCTTGTTTTTTCGGTTCGTAGGTCGACACGAGATTTTCGATGGAATTCCAAGATTTCACTCTAAACAAGTGCTACTTTGAGGCCTATGGCAAGTGATTCATAGAAAAACTCTCTAATGGTCCACTTGTTCAAATTTAGGTTCTCTAGGGTTAGGCATTTGATTCCACAACCGCAAAAAAGTCTAGCTCGATTCTATCGCCGGATTGGAAACTTCTCTTTGTTTGTAGTTCGCGCTGAATTCAACGCCAGCAGTCCCTAATGTCACATCCAGAAACATATATTAACGGTTGGGGAACGCAATGTAATTGATCCTACCATCATCTAACCTATCCACCCTAACTTCCTATGTACCTTTCGTGTCGTTCCCCTTCTTGTTTCGGTTCGTAGGTCGACACACAGATTTTCGATGGAATTCCAAGATTTCACTCTAAACAAGTGCTACTTTGAGGCCTATGGCAAGTGATTCATAGAAAAACTCTCTAATGGTCCACTTGTTCAAATTTAGGTTCTCTAGGGTGAGGCATTTGATTCCACAACCGCAAAAAAGTCTAGCTCGATTCTATCGCCGGATTGGAAACTTCTCTTTGTTTGTAGTTCGCGCTGAAATCAACGCCAGCAGTCCCTAATGTCACATCCAGAAACATATATTAACGGTTGGGGAACGCAATGTAATTGATCCTACCATCATCTAACCTATCCACCCTAACTTCCTATGTACCTTTCGTGTTGTTCCCCCTTCTTGTTTCGGTTCGTAGGTCGACACGAGAGATTTTTCGATGGAATTCCAAGATTTCACTCTAAACAAGTGCTACTTTGAGGCCTATGGCAAGTGATTCATAGAAAAACTCTCTAATGGTCCACTTGTTCAAATTTAGGTTCTCTAGGGTTAGGCATTTGATTCCACAACCGCAAAAAAGTCTTGCTCGATTCTATCGCCGGATTGGAAACTTCTCTTTGTTTGTAGTTCGCGCTGAAATCAACGCCAGCAGTCCCTAATGTCACATCCAGAAACATATATTAACGGTTGGGGAACGCAATGTAATTGATCCTACCATCATCTAACCTATCCACCCTAACTTCCTATGTACCTTTCGTGTCGTTCCCCTTCTTGTTTCGGTTCGTAGGTCGACACAGAGATTTTCGATGGAATTCAGAGATTTCACTCTAAACAAGTGCTACTTTGAGGCCTATGGCAAGTGATTCTTAGAAAAACTCTTTAATGGTCCACCTGTTCAAATTTAGGTTCTCTAGGGTTAGGCATTTGATTCCACAACCGCAAAAAAGTCTAGCTCGATTCTATCGCCGGATTGGAAACTTCTCTTTGTTTGTAGTTCGCGCTGAAATCAACGCCAGCAGTCCCTAATGTCACATCCAGAAACATATATTAACGGTTGGGGAACGCAATGTAATTGATCCTACCATCATCTAACCTATCCACCCTAACTTCCTATGTACCTTTCGTGTCGTTCCCCTTCTTGTTTCGGTTCGTAGGTCGACACGTAGATTTTCGATGGAATTCAAGATTTCACTCTAAAGAAGTGCTACTTTGAGGCCTATGGCAAGTGATTCATAGAAAAACTCTCTAATGGTCCACTTGTTCAAATTTAGGTTCTCTAGGGTTAGGCATTTGATTCCACAACCGCAAAAAAGTCTAGCTCGATTCTATCGCCGGATTGGAAACTTCTCTTTGTTTGTAGTTCGCGCTGAATTCAACGCCAGCAGTCCCTAACGTCACATCCAGAAACATATATTAACGGTTGGGGAACGCAATGTAATTGATCCTACCATTATTAACCTATCCACCCTAACTTCCTATGCACCTTTCGTGTTGTTCCCCTTCTTGTTTCGGTTCGTAGGTCGACACAGAGATTTTTGATGGAATTCCAAGATTTCACTCTAAAGAAGTGCTACTTTGAGGCCTATGGCAAGTGATTCATAGAAAAACTCTCTAATGGTCCACTTGTTCAAATTTAGGTTCTCTAGGGTTAGGCATTTGATTCCACAACCGCAAAAAAAAAGTCTAGCTCGATTCTATCGCCGGATTGGAAACTTCTCTTTGTTTGTAGTTCGCGCTGAAATCAACGCCCGGCGGTCCCTAATGTCACATCCGAAACATATATTAACGGTTGGGGAACGCAATGTAATTGATCCTACCATCATCTAACCTATCCACCCTAACTTCCTATGTACCTTTCGTGTTGTTCCCCTTCTTGTTTCGGTTCGTAGGTCGACACGAGAGATTTTCGATGGAATTCAAGATTTCACTCTAAAGAAGTGCTACTTTGAGGCCTATGGCAAGTGATTCATAGAAAAACTCTCTAATGGTCCACTTGTTCAAATTTAGGTTCTCTAGGGTTAGGCATTTGATTCCACAACCGCAAAAAAAAGTCTAGCTCGATTCTATCGCCGGATTGGAAACTTCTCTTTGTTTGTAGTTCGCGCTGAAATCAACGCCCGGCCAGTCCCTAATGTCACATCCGAGAAACATATATTAACGGTTGGGGAACGCAATGTAATTGATCCTACCATCATCTAACCTATCCACCCTAACTTCCTATGTACCTTTCGTGTCGTTCCCCTTCTTGTTTTGGTTCGTAGGTCGACACGAGATTTTCGATGGAATTCCAAGATTTCACTCTAAACAAGTGCTACTTTGAGGCCTATGGCAAGTGATTCATAGAAAAACTCTCTAATGGTCCACTTGTTCAAATTTAGGTTCTCTAGGGTTAGGCATTTGATTCCACAACCGCAAAAAAGTCTAGCTCGATTCTATCGCGGATTGGAAACTTCTCTTTGTTTGTAGTTCGCGCTGAAATCAACGCCAGCCAGTCCCTAATGTCACATCCAGAAACATATATTAACGGTTGGGGAACGCAATGTAATTGATCCTACCATCATCTAACCTATCCACCCTAACTTCCTATGTACCTTTAGTGTCGTTCCCTTTCTTGTTTCGGTTCGTAGGTCGACACGTAGATTTTTCGATGGAATTCAAGATTTCACTCTAAACAAGTGCTACTTTGAGGCCTATGGCAAGTGATTCATAGAAAAACTCTCTAATGGTCCACTTGTTCAAATTTAGGTTCTCTAGGGTTAGGCATTTGATTCCACAACCGCAAAAAAGTCTTGCTCGATTCTATCGCCGGATTGGAAACTTCTCTTTGTTTGTAGTTCGCGCTGAAATCAACGCCCGGCGACAGTCCCTAATGTCACATCCGAAAACATATATTAACGGTTGGGGAACGCAATGTAATTGATCCTACCATCATCTAACCTATCCACCCTAACTTCCTATGTACCTTTCGTGTTGTTCCCCTTCTTGTTTCGGTTCGTAGGTCGACACACAGAGATTTTGATGGAATTCCAAGATTTCACTCTAAAGAAGTGCTACTTTGAGGCCTATGGCAAGTGATTCATAGAAAAACTCTCTAATGGTCCACTTGTTCAAATTTAGGTTCTCTAGGGTTAGGCATTTGATTCCACAACCGCAAAAAGTCTTGCTCGATTCTATCGCCGGATTGGAAACTTCTCTTTGTTTGTAGTTCGCGCTGAAATCAACGCCAGCGGTCCCTAATGTCACATCCAGAAACATATATTAACGGTTGGGGAACGCAATGTAATTGATCCTACCATCATCTAACCTATCCACCCTAACTTCCTATGTACCTTTCGTGTCGTTCCCCTTCTTGTTTTTAGGTTCGTAGGTCGACACACGAGATTTTCGATGGAATTCCAAGATTTCACTCTAAACAAGTGCTACTTTGAGGCCTATGGCAAGTGATTCATAGAAAAACTCTCTAATGGTCCACTTGTTCAAATTTAGGTTCTCTAGGGTTAGGCATTTGATTCCACAACCGCAAAAAAGTCTTGCTCGATTCTATCGCGGATTGGAAACTTCTCTTTGTTTGTAGTTCGCGCTGAAATCAACGCCAGCAGTCCCTAATGTCACATCCAGAAAACATATATTAACGGTTGGGGAACGCAATGTAATTGATCCTACCATCATCTAACCTATCCACCCTAACTTCCTATGTACCTTTCGTGTTGTTCCCCTTCTTGTTTCGGTTCGTAGGTCGACACGTAGATTTTCGATGGAATTCAGAGATTTCACTCTAAACAAAGTGCTACTTTGAGGCCTATGGCAAGTGATTCATAGAAAAACTCTCTAATGGTCCACTTGTTCAAATTTAGGTTCTCTAGGGTTAGGCATTTGATTCCACAACCGCAAAAAAAAAGTCTAGCTCGATTCTATCGCGGATTGGAAACTTCTCTTTGTTTGTAGTTCGCGCTGAAATCAACGCCAGCCAGTCCCCTAATGTCACATCCAGAAACATATATTAACGGTTGGGGAACGCAATGTAATTGATCCTACCATCATCTAACCTATCCACCCTAACTTCCTATGTACCTTTCGTGTTGTTCCCCTTCTTGTTTCGGTTCGTAGGTCGACCACGAGATTTTTGATGGAATTCCAAGATTTCACTCTAAACAAGTGCTACTTTGAGGCCTATGGCAAGTGATTCATAGAAAAACTCTCTAATGGTCCACTTGTTCAAATTTAGGTTCTCTAGGGTTAGGCATTTGATTCCACAACCGCAAAAAAGTCTAGCTCGATTCTATCGCCGGATTGGAAACTTCTCTTTGTTTGTAGTTCGCGCTGAAATCAACGCCGCCCGGTCCCTAATGTCACATCCAGAAACATATATTAACGGTTGGGGAACGCAATGTAATTGATCCTACCATCATCTAACCTATCCACCCTAACTTCCTATGTACCTTTCGTGTTGTTCCCCCTTCTTGTTTCGGTTCGTAGGTCGACACACACAGAGATTTTCGATGGAATTCCAAGATTTCACTCTAAACAAGTGCTACTTTGAGGCCTATGGCAAGTGATTCATAGAAAAACTCTCTAATGGTCCACTTGTTCAAATTTAGGTTCTCTAGGGTTAGGCATTTGATTCCACAACCGCAAAAAAAAGTCTAGCTCGATTCTATCGCCGGATTGGAAACTTCTCTTTGTTTGTAGTTCGCGCTGAAATCAACGCCGGCAGATCCCTAATGTCACATCCCGAAAACATATATTAACGGTTGGGGAACGCAATGTAATTGATCCTACCATCATCTAACCTATCCACCCTAACTTCCTATGTACCTTTCGTGTCGTTCCCCTTCTTGTTTCGGTTCGTAGGTCGACACGAGAGATTTTCGATGGAATTCCAAGATTTCACTCTAAACAAGTGCTACTTTGAGGCCTATGGCAAGTGATTCATAGAAAAACTCTCTAATGGTCCACTTGTTCAAATTTAGGTTCTCTAGGGTTAGGCATTTGATTCCACAACCGCAAAAAAAAAAAAAGCTCGATTCTATCGCCGGATTGGAAACTTCTCTTTGTTTGTAGTTCGTTCGCTGAAATCAACGCCCGGCAGTCCCTAATGTCACATCCGAAACATATATATAACGGTTGGGGAACGCAATGTAATTGATCCTACCATCATCTAACCTATCCACCCTAACTTCCTATGTACCTTTCGTGTTGTTCCCCTTCTTGTTTCGGTTCGTAGGTCGACACCGAGAGATTTTCGATGGAATTCCAAGATTTCACTCTAAAGAAGTGCTACTTTGAGGCCTATGGCAAGTGATTCATAGAAAAACTCTCTAATGGTCCACTTGTTCAAATTTAGGTTCTCTAGGGTTAGGCATTTGATTCCACAACCGCAAAAAAAAGTCTAGCTTCGATTCTATCGCCGGATTGGAAACTTCTCTTTGTTTGTAGTTCGCGCTGAAATCAACGCCCGGCCGTCCCCCTAATGTCACATCCAGAAACATATATTAACGGTTGGGGAACGCAATGTAATTGATCCTACCATCATCTAACCTATCCACCCTAACTTCCTATGTACCTTTAGTGTCGTTCCCCTTCTTGTTTTTCGGTTCGTAGGTCGACACAGAGATTTTTGATGGAATTCCAAGATTTCACTCTAAACAAGTGCTACTTTGAGGCCTATGGCAAGTGATTCATAGAAAAACTCTCTAATGGTCCACTTGTTCAAATTTAGGTTCTCTAGGGTTAGGCATTTGATTCCACAACCGCAAAAAAAGTCTTGCTCGATTCTATCGCCGGATTGGAAACTTCTCTTTGTTTGTAGTTCGCGCTGAAATCAACGCCAGGCCGTCCCTAATGTCACATCCGAGAAACATATATTAACGGTTGGGGAACGCAATGTAATTGATCCTACCATCATCTAACCTATCCACCCTAACTTCCTATGTACCTTTCGTGTCGTTCCCCTTCTTGTTTCGGTTCGTAGGTCGACACGACAGATTTTCGATGGAATTCCAAGATTTCACTCTAAACAAGTGCTACTTTGAGGCCTATGGCAAGTGATTCATAGAAAAACTCTCTAATGGTCCACTTGTTCAAATTTAGGTTCTCTAGGGTTAGGCATTTGATTCCACAACCGCAAAAAGTCTAGCTCGATTCTATCGCGGATTGGAAACTTCTTTTGTTGTTTGTAGTTCGCGCTGAATTCAACGCCAGCAGTCCCTAATGTCACATCCAGAAATATATATTAACGGTTGGGGAACGCAATGTAATTGATCCTACCATCATCTAACCTATCCACCCTAACTTCCTATGTACCTTTCGTGCCGTTCCCCTTCTTGTTTCGGTTCGTAGGTCGACACACACAGATTTTCGATGGAATTCCAAGATTTCACTCTAAACAAGTGCTACTTTGAGGCCTATGGCAAGTGATTCATAGAAAAACTCTCTAATGGTCCACTTGTTCAAATTTAGGTTCTCTAGGGTTAGGCATTTGATTCCACAACCGCAAAAAAAGTCTAGCTCGATTCTATCGCCGGATTGGAAACTTCTCTTTGTTTGTAGTTCGCGCTGAAATCAACGCCAAGAAGTCCCTAATGTCACATCCGAAACATATATTAACGGTTGGGGGAACGCAATGTAATTGATCCTACCATCATCTAACCTATCCACCCTTACTTCCTATGTACCTTTCGTGTTGTTCCCCTTCTTGTTTCGGTTCGTAGGTCGACACAGAGATTTTTTGATGGAATTCCAAGATTTCACTCTAAACAAGTGCTACTTTGAGGCCTATGGCAAGTGATTCATAGAAAAACTCTCTAATGGTCCACTTGTTCAAATTTAGGTTCTCTAGGGTTAGGCATTTGATTCCACAACCGCAAAAAAAAGTCTTGCTCGATTCTATCGCGGATTGGAAACTTCTCTTTGTTTGTAGTTCGCGCTGAAATCAACGCCAGCAGTCCCCTAATGTCACATCCGAAACATATATTAACGGTTGGGGAACGCAATGTAATTGATCCTACCATCATCTAACCTATCCACCCTAACTTCCTATGTACCTTTCGTGTCGTTCCCCTTCTTGTTTCGGTTCGTAGGTCGACACACAGATTTTTCGATGGAATTCCAAGATTTCACTCTAAAGAAGTGCTACTTTGAGGCCTATGGCAAGTGATTCATAGAAAAACTCTCTAATGGTCCACTTGTTCAAATTTAGGTTCTCTAGGGTTAGGCATTTGATTCCACAACCGCAAAAAAAAGTCTTGCTCGATTCTATCGCCGGGATTGGAAACTTCTCTTTGTTTGTAGTTCGCGCTGAAATCAACGCCGGCGGTCCCTAATGTCACATCCGAAACATATATTAACGGTTGGGGAACGCAATGTAATTGATCCTACCATCATCTAACCTATCCACCCTAACTTCCTATGTACCTTTCGTGTCGTTCCCCTTCTTGTTTCGGTTCGTAGGTCGTAGGTCGACACAGATTTTTCGATGGAATTCCAAGATTTCACTCTAAACAAGTGCTACTTTGAGGCCTATGGCAAGTGATTCATAGAAAAACTCTCTAATGGTCCACTTGTTCAAATTTAGGTTCTCTAGGGTTAGGCATTTGATTCCACAACCGCAAAAAAAGTCTAGCTCGATTCTATCGCCGGATTGGAAACTTCTCTTTGTTTGTAGTTCGCGCTGAAATTCAACGCCGGCCATCCCTAATGTCACATCCAGAAACATATATTAACGGTTGGGGAACATAATGTAATTGATCCTACCATCATCTAACCTATCCACCCTAACTTCCTATGTACCTTTCGTGCTGTTCCCCTTCTTGTTTCGGTTCGTAGGTCGACACAGAGATTTTCGATGGAATTCCAAGATTTCACTCTAAAGAAGTGCTACTTTGAGGCCTATGGCAAGTGATTCATAGAAAAAAACTCTAATGGTCCACTTGTTCAAATTTAGGTTCTCTAGGGTTAGGCATTTGATTCCACAACCGCAAAAAAAGTCTAGCTCGATTCTATCGCCGGATTGGAAACTTCTCTTTGTTTGTAGTTCGCGCTGAAATCAACGCCCGGCAGTCCCCTAATGTCACATCCAAAAAACATATATTAACGGTTGGGGAACGCAATGTAATTGATCCTACCATCATCTAACCTATCCACCCTAACTTCCTATGTACCTTTCGTGTCGTTCCCCTTCTTGTTTCGGTTCGTAGGTCGACACAGAGATTTTCGATGGAATTCAGAGATTTCACTCTAAACAAGTGCTACTTTGAGGCCTATGGCAAGTGATTCATAGAAAAACTCTCTAATGGTCCACTTGTTCAAATTTAGGTTCTCTAGGGTTAGGCATTTGATTCCACAACCGCAAAAAAGTCTAGCTCGATTCTATCGCCGGATTGGAAACTTCTCTTTGTTTGTAGTTCGCGCTGAAATCAACGCCGGCAGTCCCTAATGTCACATCCAGAAACATATATTAACGGTTGGGGAACGCAATGTAATTGATCCTACCATCATCTAACCTATCCACCCTAACTTCCTATGTACCTTTCGTGTCGTTCCCCTTCTTGTTTCGGTTCGTAGGTCGACACACAGATTTTTGATGGAATTCCAAGATTTCACTCTAAACAAGTGCTACTTTGAGGCCTATGGCAAGTGATTCTTAGAAAAACTCTCTAATGGTCCACTTGTTCAAATTTAGGTTCTCTAGGGTTAGGCATTTGATTCCACAACCGCAAAAAAAGTCTTGCTCGATTCTATCGCCGGATTGGAAACTTCTCTTTGTTTGTAGTTCGCGCTGAATTCAACGCCCGGCGGTCCCTAATGTCACATCCAGAAACATATATTAACGGTTGGGGAACGCAATGTAATTGATCCTACCATCATCTAACCTATCCACCCTAACTTCCTATGTACCTTTCGTGTCGTTCCCCTTCTTGTTTCGGTTCGTAGGTCGACACAGAGATTTTCGATGGAATTCAGAGATTTCACTCTAAACAAGTGCTACTTTGAGGCCTATGGCAAGTGATTCATAGAAAAACTCTTTAATGGTCCACTTGTTCAAATTTAGGTTCTCTAGGGTTAGGCATTTGATTCCACAACCGCAAAAAAGTCTAGCTCGATTCTATCGCCGGATTGGAAACTTCTCTTTGTTTGTAGTTCGCGCTGAAATCAACGCCAGCAGTCCCTAATGTCACATCCAGAAACATATATTAACGGTTGGGGAACGCAATGTAATTGATCCTACCATCATCTAACCTATCCACCCTAACTTCCTATGTACCTTTAGTGTCGTTCCCCTTCTTGTTTTTGGTTCGTAGGTCGACACGAGAGATTTTCGATGGAATTCAAGATTTCACTCTAAACAAGTGCTACTTTGAGGCCTATGGCAAGTGATTCATAGAAAAACTCTTTAATGGTCCACTTGTTCAAATTTAGGTTCTCTAGGGTTAGGCATTTGATTCCACAACCGCAAAAAGTCTAGCTCGATTCTATCGCGGATTGGAAACTTCTCTTTGTTTGTAGTTCGCGCTGAAATTCAACGCCCGCCAGTCCCTAATGTCACATCCGAGAAACATATATTAACGGTTGGGGAACGCAATGTAATTGATCCTACCATCATCTAACCTATCCACCCTAACTTCCTATGTACCTTTCGTGTCGTTCCCCTTTCTTGTTTCGGTTCGTAGGTCGACACGAGAGATTTTTGATGGAATTCCAAGATTTCACTCTAAACAAGTGCTACTTTGAAGCCTATGGCAAGTGATTCTTAGAAAAACTCTCTAATGGTCCACTTGTTCAAATTTAGGTTCTCTAGGGTTAGGCATTTGATTCCACAACCGCAAAAAAGTCTAGCTCGATTCTATCGCGGATTGGAAACTTCTCTTTGTTTGTAGTTCGCGCTGAAATCAACGCCCGGCAGTCCCTAATGTCACATCGAGAAACATATATTAACGGTTGGGGAACGCAATGTAATTGATCCTACCATCATCTAACCTATCCACCCTAACTTCCTATGTACCTTTCGTGTTGTTCCCCTTCTTGTTTCGGTTCGTAGGTCGACACTGAGAGATTTTCGATGGAATTCAAGATTTCACTCTAAACAAGTGCTACTTTGAGGCCTATGGCAAGTGATTCATAGAAAAACTCTCTAATGGTCCACTTGTTCAAATTTAGGTTCTCTAGGGTTAGGCATTTGATTCCACAACCGCAAAAAAGTCTAGCTCGATTCTATCGCCGGATTGGAAACTTCTCTTTGTTTGTAGTTCGGCGCTGAAATCAACGCCCGGCCGTCCCCTAATGTCACATCCGAAACATATATTAACGGTTGGGGAACGCAATGTAATTGATCCTACCATCATCTAACCTATCCACCTAACTTCCTATGTACCTTTCGTGTTGTTCCCCTTCTTGTTTTGGTTCGTAGGTCGACACAGAGATTTTCGATGGAATTCAAGATTTCACTCTAAACAAGTGCTACTTTGAGGCCTATGGCAAGTGATTCATAGAAAAACTCTCTAATGGTCCACTTGTTCAAATTTAGGTTCTCTAGGGTTAGGCATTTGATTCCACAACCGCAAAAAAGTCTAGCTCGATTCTATCGCGGATTGGAAACTTCTCTTTGTTTGTAGTTCGCGCTGAAATCAACGCCCGGCGCAGTCCCTAATGTCACATCCGAAACATATATTAACGGTTGGGGAACGCAATGTAATTGATCCTACCATCATCTAACCTATCCACCCTAACTTCCTATGTACCTTTCGTGTCATTCCCCTTCTTGTTTTAGGTTCGTAGGTCGACACACCTGATTTTTCGATGGAATTCCAAGATTTCACTCTAAACAAGTGCTACTTTGAGGCCTATGGCAAGTGATTCATAGAAAAACTCTCTAATGGTCCACTTGTTCAAATTTAGGTTCTCTAGGGTTAGGCATTTGATTCCACAACCGCAAAAAAAAGTCTTGCTCGATTCTATCGCCGGATTGGAAACTTCTCTTTGTTTGTAGTTCGCGCTGAATTCAACGCCAGCAGTCCCTAATGTCACATCCAGAAACATATATTAACGGTTGGGGAACGCAATGTAATTGATCCTACCATCATCTAACCTATCCACCCTAACTTCCTATGTACCTTTCGTGTCGTTCCCCTTCTTGTTTCGGTTCGTAGGTCGACACACCGAGATTTTTCGATGGAATTCCAAGATTTCACTCTAAACAAGTGCTACTTTGAGGCCTATGGCAAGTGATTCATAGAAAAACTCTCTAATGGTCCACTTGTTCAAATTTAGGTTCTCTAGGGTTAGGCATTTGATTCCACAACCGCAAAAAAGTCTTGCTCGATTCTATAGCTGGACTGGAAACTTCTCTTTGTTTGTAGTTCGCGCTGAAATCAACGCCAGCGGTCCCTAATGTCACATCCAGAAACATATATTAACGGTTGGGGAACGCAATGTAATTGATCCTACCATCATCTAACCTATCCACCCTAACTTCCTATGTACCTTTCGTGTCGTTCCCCTTCTTGTTTTGGTTCGTAGGTCGACACGAGATTTTCGATGGAATTCAAGATTTCACTCTAAACAAGTGCTACTTTGAGGCCTATGGCAAGTGATTCATAGAAAAACTCTCTAATGGTCCACTTGTTCAAATTTAGGTTCTCTAGGGTTAGGCATTTGATTCCACAACCGTAAAAAGTCTAGCTCGATTCTATCGCCGGATTGGAAACTTCTCTTTGTTTTGTAGTTCGCGCTGAAATCAACGCCAGCCATCCCTAATGTCACATCCGAAACATATATTAACGGTTGGGGAACGCAATGTAATTGATCCTACCATCATCTAACCTATCCACCCTAACTTCCTATGTACCTTTCGTGTCGTTCCCCTTCTTGTTTCGGTTCGTAGGTCGACACAGAGATTTTCGATGGAATTCCAAGATTTCACTCTAAACAAGTGCTACTTTGAGGCCTATGGCAAGTGATTCATAGAAAAACTCTTTAATGGTCCACTTGTTCAAATTTAGGTTCTCTAGGGTTAGGCATTTGATTCCACAACCGCAAAAAAGTCTTGCTTCGATTCTATCGCCGGATTGGAAACTTCTCTTTGTTTGTAGTTCGCGCTGAAATCAACGCCGGCAGTCCCTAATGTCACATCGAAAACATATATTAACGGTTGGGGAACGCAATGTAATTGATCCTACCATCATCTAACCTATCCACCCTAACTTCCTATGTACCTTTTCGTGTCGTTCCCTTCTTGTTTCGGTTCGTAGGTCGACACACAGATTTTCGATGGAATTCAAGATTTCACTCTAAACAAGTGCTACTTTGAGGCCTATGGCAAGTGATTCATAGAAAAACTCTTTAATGGTCCACTTGTTCAAATTTAGGTTCTCTAGGGTTAGGCATTTGATTCCACAACCGCAAAAAAGTCTTGCTCGATTCTATCGCCGGATTGGAAACTTCTCTTTGTTTGTAGTTCGCGCTGAAATCAACGCCAGCAGTCCCTAATGTCACATCCAGAAACATATATTAACGGTTGGGGAACGCAATGTAATTGATCCTACCATCATCTAACCTATCCACCCTAACTTCCTATGTACCTTTCGTGTTGTTCCCCTTCTTGTTTCGGTTCGTAGGTCGACACAGAGATTTTCGATGGAATTCAGAGATTTCACTCTAAACAAGTGCTACTTTGAGGCCTATGGCAAGTGATTCATAGAAAAACTCTCTAATGGTCCACTTGTTCAAATTTAGGTTCTCTAGGGTTAGGCATTTGATTCCACAACCGCAAAAAAGTCTTGCTCGATTCTATCGCGGATTGGAAACTTCTCTTTGTTTGTAGTTCGCGCTGAAATCAACGCCAGGCGAGTCCCTAATGTCACATCGAAAACATATATTAACGGTTGGGGAACGCAATGTAATTGATCCTACCATCATCTAACCTATCCACCCTAACTTCCTATGTACCTTTCGTGTCGTTCCCCTTCTTGTTTCGGTTCGTAGGTCGACACGAGATTTTTTTCGATGGAATTCCAGAGATTTCACTCTAAACAAGTGCTACTTTGAGGCCTATGGCAAGTGATTCATAGAAAAACTCTCTAATGGTCCACTTGTTCAAATTTAGGTTCTCTAGGGTTAGGCATTTGATTCCACAACCGCAAAAAAGTCTTGCTCGATTCTATCGCCGGATTGGAAACTTCTCTTTGTTTGTAGTTCGCGCTGAAATCAACGCCAGCCGAGTCCCTAATGTCACATCCGAGAAACATATATTAACGGTTGGGGAACGCAATGTAATTGATCCTACCATCATCTAACCTATCCACCCTAACTTCCTATGTACCTTTCGTGTCGTTCCCCTTCTTGTTTCGGTTCGTAGGTCGACACAGAGATTTTCGATGGAATTCAGAGATTTCACTCTAAACAAGTGCTACTTTGAGGCCTATGGCAAGTGATTCTTAGAAAAACTCTTTAATGGTCCACTTGTTCAAATTTAGGTTCTCTAGGGTTAGGAATTTGATTCCACAACCGCAAAAAAGTCTAGCTCGATTCTATCGCGGATTGGAAACTTCTCTTTGTTTGTAGTTCGCGCTGAAATCAACGCCAGCAGTCCCTAATGTCACATCCGAAACATATATTAACGGTTGGGGAACGCAATGTAATTGATCCTACCATCATCTAACCTATCCACCCCTAACTTCCTATGTACCTTTCGTGTTTGTTCCCCTTCTTGTTTTTAGGTTCGTAGGTCGACACGAGAGATTTTCGATGGAATTCCAAGATTTCACTCTAAACAAGTGCTACTTTGAGGCCTATGGCAAGTGATTCATAGAAAAACTCTTTAATGGTCCACCTGTTCAAATTTAGGTTCTCTAGGGTTAGGCATTTGATTCCACAACCGCAAAAAAGTCTAGCTCGATTCTATCGCGGATTGGAAACTTCTCTTTGTTTGTAGTTCGCGCTGAAATCAACGCCGGCCAGTCCCTAATGTCACATCCGAAACATATATTAACGGTTGGGGAACGCAATGTAATTGATCCTACCATTATTAACCTATCCACCCTAACTTCCTATGTACCTTTCGTGTTGTTCCCCTTCTTGTTTCGGTTCGTAGGTCGACACAGAGATTTTCGATGGAATTCCAAGATTTCACTCTAAAGAAGTGCTACTTTGAGGCCTATGGCAAGTGATTCATAGAAAAACTCTCTAATGGTCCACTTGTTCAAATTTAGGTTCTCTAGGGTTAGGCATTTGATTCCACAACCGCAAAAAGTCTAGCTCGATTCTATCGCCGGATTGGAAACTTCTCTTTGTTTGTAGTTCGCGCTGAAATCAACGCCAGCGAGTCCCTAATGTCACATCCAAAACATATATTAACGGTTGGGGAACGCAATGTAATTGATCCTACCATCATCTAACCTATCCACCCTAACTTCCTATGTACCTTTAAATGTTGTTCCCCTTCTTGTTTCGGTTCGTAGGTCGACACGAGATTTTCGATGGAATTCAAGATTTCACTCTAAACAAGTGCTACTTTGAGGCCTATGGCAAGTGATTCATAGAAAAACTCTCTAATGGTCCACTTGTTCAAATTTAGGTTCTCTAGGGTTAGGCATTTGATTCCACAACCGCAAAAAAAGTCTTGCTCGATTCTATCGCGGATTGGAAACTTCTCTTTGTTTGTAGTTCGCGCTGAAATCAACGCCAGCAGTCCCTAATGTCACATCCGAGAAACATATATTAACGGTTGGGGACGCAATGTAATTGATCCTACCATCATCTAACCTATCCACCCTAACTTCCTATGTACCTTTCGTGTCGTTCCCTTCTTGTTTCGGTTCGTAGGTCGACACAGAGATTTTCGATGGAATTCAGAGATTTCACTCTAAACAAGTGCTACTTTGAGGCCTATGGCAAGTGATTCCTAGAAAAACTCTTTAATGGTCCACTTGTTCAAATTTAGGTTCTCTAGGGTTAGGCATTTGATTCCACAACCGCAAAAAAAGTCTAGCTCGATTCTATCGCCGGATTGGAAACTTCTCTTTGTTTGTAGTTCGCGCTGAATTCAACGCCCGGCGATCCCCCTAATGTCACATCCAGAAACATATATTAACGGTTGGGGGGCACGCAATGTAATTGATCCTACCATCATCTAACCTATCCACCCTAACTTCCTATGTACCTTTCGTGTTGTTCCCCTTCTTGTTTTTAGGTTCGTAGGTCGACACGGAGATTTTCGATGGAATTCCAAGATTTCACTCTAAAGAAGTGCTACTTTGAGGCCTATGGCAAGTGATTCATAGAAAAACTCTCTAATGGTCCACTTGTTCAAATTTAGGTTCTCTAGGGTTAGGCATTTGATTCCACAACCCCAAAAAAGTCTAGCTCGATTCTATCGCGGATTGGAAACTTCTCTTTGTTTGTAGTTCGCGCTGAAATCAACGCCCGCCAGTCCCTAATGTCACATCCGAAACATATATTAACGGTTGGGGAAACGCAATGTAATTGATCCTACCATCATCTAACCTATCCACCCTAACTTCCTATGTACCTTTCGTGTCGTTCCCCTTCTTGTTTCGGTTCGTAGGTCGACACGAGAGATTTTCGATGGAATTCCAAGATTTCACTCTAAACAAGTGCTACTTTGAGGCCTATGGCAAGTGATTCATAGAAAAACTCTCTAATGGTCCACTTGTTCAAATTTAGGTTCTCTAGGGTTAGGCATTTGATTCCACAACCGCAAAAAGTCTTGCTCGATTCTATCGCCGGATTGGAAACTTCTCTTTGTTTGTAGTTCGCGCTGAAATCAACGCCCGCCAGTCCCTAATGTCACATCGAGAAACATATATTAACGGTTGGGGAACGCAATGTAATTGATCCTACCATCATCTAACCTATCCACCTAACTTCCTATGTACCTTTCGTGTCGTTCCCCTTCTTGTTTCGGTTCGTAGGTCGACCACGAGAGATTTTTCGATGGAATTCCAAGATTTCACTCTAAACAAGTGCTACTTTGAGGCCTATGGCAAGTGATTCATAGAAAAACTCTCTAATGGTCCACTTGTTCAAATTTAGGTTCTCTAGGGTTAGGCATTTGATTCCACAACCGCAAAAAAGTCTTGCTCGATTCTATCGCCGGATTGGAAACTTCTCTTTGTTTGTAGTTCGCGATGAAATCAACGCCGGCGGTCCCTAATGTCACATCCGGAAACATATATTAACGGTTGGGGGAGCGCAATGTAATTGATCCTACCATCATCTAACCTATCCACCCTAACTTCCTATGTACCTTTCGTGTCATCCCCTTCTTGTTTTTCGGTTCGTAGGTCGACCACACGTAGATTTTCGATGGAATTCCAGATTTCACTCTAAACAAGTGCTACTTTGAGGCCTATGGCAAGTGATTCATAGAAAAACTCTCTAATGGTCCACTTGTTCAAATTTAGGTTCTCTAGGGTTAGGCATTTGATTCCACAACCGCAAAAAAGTCTTGCTCGATTCTATCGCGGATTGAAACTTCTCTTTGTTTGTAGTTCGCGCTGAAATCAACGCCCGGCCGGTCCCTAATGTCACATCCGAAAACATATATTAACGGTTGGGGGACGCAATGTAATTGATCCTACCATCATCTAACCTATCCACCCTAACTTCCTATGTACCTTTAAATTGTGTTCCCCTTCTTGTTTTTCGGGTTCGTAGGTCGACACGCAGAGATTTTCGATGGAATTCCAGATTTCACTCTAAACAAGTGCTACTTTGAGGCCTATGGCAAGTGATTCATAGAAAAACTCTTTAATGGTCCACTTGTTCAAATTTAGGTTCTCTAGGGTTAGGCATTTGATTCCACAACCGCAAAAAAGTCTTGCTCGATTCTATCGCGGATTGGAAACTTCTCTTTGTTTGTAGTTCGCGCTGAAATCAACGCCAGCCAGTCCCTAATGTCACATCCGAAACATATATTAACGGTTGGGGAAGCGCAATGTAATTGATCCTACCATCATCTAACCTATCCACCCTAACTTCCTATGTACCTTTCGTGCTGTTCCCCTTCTTGTTTCGGTTCGTAGGTCGACCACGAGATTTTTCGATGGAATTCGAAGATTTCACTCTAAACAAGTGCTACTTTGAGGCCTATGGCAAGTGATTCATAGAAAAACTCTCTAATGGTCCACTTGTTCAAATTTAGGTTCTCTAGGGTTAGGCATTTGATTCCACAACCGCAAAAAAAGTCTAGCTCGATTCTATCGCGGATTGGAAACTTCTCTTTGTTTGTAGTTCGTTGAAATCAACGCCAGCCCGGTCCCCTAATGTCACATCCGAAGGAAACATATATTAACGGTTGGGGAACGCAATGTAATTGATCCTACCATCATCTAACCTATCCACCCTAACTTCCTATGTACCTTTCGTGTCGTTCCCCTTCTTGTTTCGGTTCGTAGGTCGACCACGAGATTTTGGATGGAATTCCAAGATTTCACTCTAAACAAGTGCTACTTTGAGGCCTATGGCAAGTGATTCATAGAAAAACTCTCTAATGGTCCACTTGTTCAAATTTAGGTTCTCTAGGGTTAGGCATTTGATTCCACAACAACAAAAAAAGTCTTTGCTCGATTCTATCGCCGGATTGGAAACTTCTCTTTGTTTGTAGTTCGCGCTGAAATCAACGCCGGCCGGTCCCTAATGTCACATCGAAACATATATTAACGGTTGGGGGAGCGCAATGTAATTGATCCTACCATCATCTAACCTATCCACCCTAACTTCCTATGTACCTTTAGTGTTGTTCCCCTTCTTGTTTCGGTTCGTAGGTCGACACGTAGATTTTCGATGGAATTCCAAGATTTCACTCTAAACAAGTGCTACTTTGAGGCCTATGGCAAGTGATTCATAGAAAAACTCTCTAATGGTCCACTTGTTCAAATTTAGGTTCTCTAGGGTTAGGCATTTGATTCCACAACCGCAAAAAAGTCTAGCTCGATTCTATCGCGGATTGGAAACTTCTCTTTGTTTGTAGTTCGCGCTGAAATCAACGCCCGGCGATCCCTAATGTCACATCCGAAACATATATTAACGGTTGGGGGAGCGCAATGTAATTGATCCTACCATCATCTAACCTATCCACCCTAACTTCCTATGTACCTTTCGTGCTGTTCCCTTTCTTGTTTCGGTTCGTAGGTCGACACAGAGATTTTCGATGGAATTCAGAGATTTCACTCTAAAGAAGTGCTACTTTGAGGCCTATGGCAAGTGATTCATAGAAAAACTCTCTAATGGTCCACTTGTTCAAATTTAGGTTCTCTAGGGTTAGGCATTTGATTCCACAACCGCAAAAAAAGTCTTGCTTTCGATTCTATCGCCGGATTGGAAACTTCTCTTTGTTTGTAGTTCGCGCTGAAATCAACGCCCAGCCGGTCCCTAATGTCACATCCGAGAAACATATATTAACGGTTGGGGAGCGCAATGTAATTGATCCTACCATCATCTAACCTATCCACCCTAACTTCCTATGTACCTTTAGTGTCGTTCCCCTTCTTGTTTCGGTTCGTAGGTCGACACAGATTTTTCGATGGAATTCAAGATTTCACTCTAAACAAGTGCTACTTTGAGGCCTATGGCAAGTGATTCATAGAAAAACTCTCTAATGGTCCACTTGTTCAAATTTAGGTTCTCTAGGGTTAGGCATTTGATTCCACAACCGCAAAAAGTCTAGCTCGATTCTATCGCGGATTGGAAACTTCTCTTTGTTTGTAGTTCGCTGAAATCAACGCCCGGCCAGTCCCCTAATGTCACATCCAAAACATATATTAACGGTTGGGAAACGCAATGTAATTGATCCTACCATCATCTAACCTATCCACCCTAACTTCCTATGTACCTTTCGTGTTGTTTCCCTTTCTTGTTTAGGTTCGTAGGTCGACACGAGATTTTTCGATGGAATTCCAAGATTTCACTCTAAACAAGTGCTACTTTGAGGCCTATGGCAAGTGATTCATAGAAAAACTCTCTAATGGTCCACTTGTTCAAATTTAGGTTCTCTAGGGTTAGGCATTTGATTCCACAACCGCAAAAAAGTCTTGCTCGATTCTATCGCCGGATTGGAAACTTCTCTTTGTTTGTAGTTCGCTGAAATCAACGCCGGCCAGTCCCTAATGTCACATCCAAAAACATATATTAACGGTTAGGGAACGCAATGTAATTGATCCTACCATCATCTAACCTATCCACCCTAACTTCCTATGTACCTTTCGTGTCGTTCCCCTTCTTGTTTCGGTTCGTAGGTCGACACACAGATTTTCGATGGAATTCCAAGATTTCACTCTAAACAAGTGCTACTTTGAGGCCTATGGCAAGTGATTCATAGAAAAACTCTCTAATGGTCCACTTGTTCAAATTTAGGTTCTCTAGGGTTAGGCATTTGATTCCACAACCGCAAAAAAGTCTTGCTCGATTCTATCGCCGGATTGGAAACTTCTCTTTGTTTTGTAGTTCGCGCTGAAATCAACGCCAGGCCAGTCCTAATGTCACATCCAAAACATATATTAACGGTTAGGGAACGCAATGTAATTGATCCTACCATCATCTACCCTAACTTCCTATGTACCTTTCATGTCGTTCCCCTTCTTGTTTCGGTTCGTAGGTCGACACACAGATTTTCGATGGAATTCCAAGATTTCACTCTAAACAAGTGCTCCTTTGAGGCCTATGGCAAGTGATTCTTAGAAAAACTCTCTAATGGCCCACTTGTTCAAATTTAGGTTCTCTAGGGTGAGGCATTTGATTCCACAACCGCAAAAAGTCTTGCTCGATTCTATCGCGGATTGGAAACTTCTCTTTGTTTGTAGTTCGCTGAAATCAACGCCCGGCCGTCCCCTAATGTCACATCCGAGAAACATATATTAACGGTTGGGGAACGCAATGTAATTGATCCTACCATCATCTAACCTATCCACCCTAACTTCCTATGTACCTTTCGTGCCGTTCCCCTTCTTGTTTCAGTTCGTAGGTCGACACAGAGATTTTTCGATGGAATTCAGAGATTTCACTCTAAACAAGTGCTACTTTGAGGCCTATGGCAAGTGATTCATAGAAAAACTCTCTAATGGTCCACTTGTTCAAATTTAGGTTCTCTAGGGTTAGGCATTTGATTCCACAACCGCAAAAAAGTCTAGCTCGATTCTATCGCCGGATTGGAAACTTCTCTTTGTTTGTAGTTCGCGCTGAAATCAACGCCAGCAGTCCCTAATGTCACATCCAGAAACATATATTAACGGTTGGGAACGCAATGTAATTGATCCTACCATCATCTAACCTATCCACCCTAACTTCCTATGTACCTTTCGTGTCGTTCCCCTTCTTGTTTCGGTTCGTAGGTCGACACAGAGATTTTTGATGGAATTCAGAGATTTCACTCTAAACAAGTGCTACTTTGAGGCCTATGGCAAGTGATTCTTAGAAAAACTCTCTAATGGTCCACTTGTTCAAATTTAGGTTCTCTAGGGTTAGGCATTTGATTCCCACAACCGCAAAAAGTCTTGCTCGATTCTATCGCCGGATTGGAAACTTCTCTTTGTTTGTAGTTCGCGCTGAAATCAACGCCAGCAGTCCCTAATGTCACATCCAGAAACATATATTAACGGTTGGGGAACGCAATGTAATTGATCCTACCATCATCTAACCTATCCACCCAAACTTCCTATGTACCTTTCGTGCGTTCCCCTTCTTGTTTCGGTTCGTAGGTCGACACACCGAGATTTTGTTGGAATTCAAGATTTCACTCTAAACAAGTGCTACTTTGAGGCCTATGGCAAGTGATTCTTAGAAAAACTCTCTAATGATCAACTTGTTCAAATTTAGGTTCTCTAGGGTTAGGCATTTGATTCCCACAACCGCAAAAAGTCTAGCTCGATTCTATCGCTGGATTGGAAACTTCTCTTTGTTTGTAGTTCGCGCTGAAATCAACGCCAGCAGTCCCTAATGTCACATACAGAAACATATATTAACGGTTGGGGAACGCAATGTAATTGATCCTAACATCATCTAACCTATCCACCCTAACTTCCTATGTACCTTTCCTGTCGTTCCCCATCTTGTTTCGGTTCGTAGGTCGACACAGAGATTTTTGATGGAATTCCAAGATTTCACTCTAAACAAGTGCTACTTTGAGGCCTATGGCAAGTGATTCTTAGAAAAACTCTCTAATGGTCCAATTGTTCAAATTTAGGTTCTCTAGGGTTAGGCATTTGATTCCACAACCGAAAAAGTCTAGCTCAATTCTAATGTCGGATTGGAAACTTCTCTTTGTTTTGAGTTCGCGCTGAACTCAACGCCAAAGAGTCCCCCTAATGTCACATCTGAGAAACATATATTAACGGTTGGGGAATGCAATGTAATTGATCCTAACATCATCTAACCTATCCACCCTAACTTCCTATGTACCTTTCTGTCGTTCCCCATCTTGTTTTTGGTTCGTAGGTCGACCACAGAGATTTTTGATGGAATTCCAAGATTTCACTCTAAACAAGTGCTACTTTGAGGCCTATGGCAAGTGATTCTTAGAAAAACTCTCTAATGGTCCAATTGTTCAAATTTAGGTTCTCTAGGGCGAGGCATTTGATTCCACTACCACAAAAAGTCTAGCTCATTCTATCGTCAGATTGGAAACTTCTCTTGGTTTTGAGTTCGCGCTGAAATCAACGCCAGCAGTCCCTAATGTCACATATAGAAACATATATTAACGGTTGGGGAACGCAATGTAATTGATCCTACCATCATCTAACCTATCCACCCTAACTTCTTATGTACCTTTTGTGTCGTTCCTCTTCTTGTTTCGGTTCGTAGGTCGACATAGAGATTTTTGATGGAATTCGAAGATTTCACTCTAAACAAGTGCTACTTTGAGGCCTATGGCAAGTGATTCTTAGAAAAACTCTCTAATGGTCCACTTGTTCAAATTTAGGTTATCTAGGGCGAGGCATTTGATTCCCACAACCGTGAAAAAAATCTAGCTCGATTCTATCGCCGGATTGGAAACTTCTCTTTGTGTTGAGTTCGCTGAAATCAACGCCAGCAGTCCCTAATGTCACATCCGAAACATAAACTAACGGATGGGGAACGCAATGTAATTGATCCAACCATCATCTAACCTATCCAACCTAACTTCCTATGTACCTTTCACCCTTGTTCCCCTTCTTGTTTCGGTTCGTAGGTCGACCACAGAGATTTTTTATGGAATTCCAAGATTTCACTCTAAACAAGTGCTACTTTGAGGCCTATGGCAAGTGATTCTTAGAAAAACTCTCTAATGGTCCACTTGTTCAAATTTAGGTTCTCTAGGTGAGGCATTTGATTCCACAACCGCAAAAAAAGTCTAGCTCGATTCTATTGCCGGATTGGAAACTTCTCTTTGTTTGTAGTTCGCGCTGAAATCAACGCCCGAGTCCCCTAATGTCACATACGAAAACATATATTAACGGTTGGGGAACGCAATGTAATTGATCCTAACATCATCTAACCTATCCACCTTGACTTCCTATGTACCTTTCGTGCCGTTCCCCTTCTTGTTTCAGTTTGTTGGTCGACACGCGAGATATTTTCGATGGAATTCCATGATTTCACTCTAAACAAGTGCTACTTTGAGGCCTATGGCAAGTGATTCATAGAAAAACTCTCTAATGGTCCACTTGTTCAAATTTAGGTTCTCTAGGGTTAGGCATTTGATTCCACAACCGCGAAAAAAGTCTAGCTTCGATTGTATCGCGGATTAGAAACTTCTCTTTGTTTGTAGTTCACGCTGAAATCAACGCCCGGCAGTCCCTAATCTCACATACAGAAACATATATTAACGGTTGGGGAACGCAATGTAATTGATCCAACCATCATCTAACCTATCCACCCTAACTTCCTATGTACCTTTCCTGTCGTTCCCCTTCTTGTTTCGGTTCGTAGGTCGACACGAGAGATTTTTTCATGGAATTCCAAGATTTCACTCTAAACAAGTGCTACTTTGAGGCCTATGGCAAGTGATTCTTAGAAAAACTCTCTAATGGTCCACTTGTTCAAATTTAGGTTCTCTAGGGTTAGAGCATTTGATTCCACAACCGCGAAAAAAGTCTAGCTCGATTCTATCGTCGGATTGCAAACTTCTCATTGTTTTGAGTTCGCTGAAATCAACGCCCGGTCCCTAATGTCACATCCAGAGAAACATATATTAACGGTTGGGGAACGCAATGTAATTGATCCAACCATCATCTAACCTATCCACCCAAACTTCCTATGTACCTTTAGTGTCGTTCCCTTCTTGTTTTTGGTTCGTAGGTCGACACCACAGTTTTTTGTTGGAATTCCAAGATTTCACTCTAAACAAGTGCTACTTTGAGGCCTATGGCAAGTGAATCTTAGAAAAACTCTCTAATGATCAACTTGTTCAAATTTAGGTTCTCTTGGGTGAGGCATTTGATTCCACAACCGCAAAAAAGTCTAGCTCGATTCTATCGCTGGATTGGAAACTTCTCTTTGTTTGTAGTTCGCCTTTGAAATCAACGCCCGGCATTCCCTAATGTCACATACGGAAACATATATTAACGGTTGGGGAACGCAATGTAATTGATCCTAACATCATCTAACCTATCCACCCTAACTTCCTATGTACCTTTCCTGTCGTTCCCCATCTTGTTTTGGTTCGTAGGTCGACCGCGAGATTTTTGATGGAATTCCAAGATTTCACTTTAAACAAGTGCTACTTTGAGGCCTATGGCAAGTGATTCTTAGAAAAACTCTCTAATGGTCCAATTGTTCAAATTTAGGTTCTCTAGGGCGAGGCATTTGATTCCACAAGCACGAAAAAGTCTAGCTCAATTCTAATGTCGGATTGGAAACTTCTCTTGGTTTTGAGTTCGCGCTGAACTCAACGCCAGGCCGATCCCTAATGTCACATCTGAAAACATATATTAACGGTTGGGGAATGCAATGTAATTGATCCTAACATCATCTAACCTATCCACCCTAACTTCCTATGTACCTTTCCCGTCGTTCCCCATCTTGTTTTTGGTTTATGTAGGTCGACACGAGAGATTTTTGATGGAATTCCAAGATTTCACTCTAAACAAGTGCTACTTTAGGCCTATGGCAAGTGATTCTTAGAAAAACTCTCTAATGGTCCAATTGTTCAAATTTAGGTTCTCTAGGGTTAGGCATTTGATTCCACTACCGCAAAAAAGTCTAGCTCATTCTATCGTCGGATTGGAAACTTCTCTTGGTTTTGAGTTCGCTGAAATCAACGCCAGCATCCCTAATGTCACATATAGAAACATATATTAACGGTTGGGGAACGCAATGTAATTGATCCTACCATCATCTAACCTATCCACCCTAACTTCTTATGTACCTTTTGTGTCGTTCCTCTTCTTGTTTCGGTTCGTAGGTCGACATAGAGATTTTTGATGGAATTCGAAGATTTCACTCTAAACAAGTGCTACTTTGAGGCCTATGGCAAGTGATTCTTAGAAAAACTCTCTAATGGTCCACTTGTTCAAATTTAGGTTATCTAGGGCGAGGCATTTGATTCGACAACCGTGAAAAAGTCTAGCTCGATTCTATCGTCGGATTGGAAACTTCTCTTTGTGTTGAGTTCGCGCTGAAATCAACGCCAGCAGTCCCTAGGGTCACATCCAGAAATATAAACTAACGGATGGGGAACGCAATGTAATTGATCCAACCATCATCTAACCTATCCAACCTAACTTCCTATGTACCTTTCCTGTCGTTCCCCTTCTTGTTTCGGTTCGTAGGTCGACACAGAGATTTTTTATGGAATTCCAAGATTTCACTCTAAACAAGTGCTACTTTGAGGCCTATGGCAAGTGATTCTTAGAAAAACTCTCTAATGGTCCACTTGTTCAAATTTAGGTTCTCTAGGCTGAGGCATTTGATTCCACAACCGCAAAAAAGTCTAGCTCGATTCTATTGCCGGATTGGAAACTTCTCTTTGTTTGTAGTTCGCGCTGAAATCAACGCCAGCAGTCCCTAATGTCACATACAGAAACATATATTAACGGTTGGGGAACGCAATGTAATTGATCCTAACATCATCTTACCTATCCACCCTAACTTCCTATGTACCTTTCGTGCCGTTCCCCTTCTTGTTTCAGTTCGTTGGTCGACACAGATATTTTCGATGGAATTCCATGATTTCACTCTAAACAAGTGCTACTTTGAGGCCTATGGCAAGTGATTCTTAGAAAAACTCTCTAATGGTCCACTTGTTCGAATTTAGGTTCTCTAGGGTGAGGCATTTGATTCCACAACCGCGAAAAAAAGTCTAGCTCGATTCTATCGCGGATTGCAAACTTCTCTTTGTTTGTAGTTCGCGCTGAAATCAACGCCCGGCCAGTCCCTAATGTCACATCCGAAAACATATATTAACGGTTGGGGACGCAATGTAATTGATCCAACCATCATCTAACCTATCCACCCTAACTTCCTATGTACCTTTCATGTCGTTCCCCTTCTTGTTTTAGGTTAGTTGGTCGACCACGTAGATTTTGATGGAATTCAAAGATTTCACTCTAAACAAGTGCTACTTTGAGGCCTATGGCAAGTGATTCTTAGAAAAACTCTCTAATGGTCCAATTGTTCAAATTTAGGTTCTCTAGGGCGAGGCATTTGATTCCACAACCACGAAAAAGTCTAGCTCGATTCTAATGTCGGATTGGAAACTTCTCTTGGTTTTGAGTTCGCTGAAATCAACGCCCGCCAAATCCCTAATGTCACATCTGAAAACATATATTAACGGTTGGGGAACGCAATGTAATTGATCCTAACATCATCTAACCTATCCACCCTAACTTCCTATGTACCTTTCGTGTTGTTTCCCTTCTTGTTTCGGTTCGAAGGTCGACCACGTAGATTTTTTTGGAATTCCAAGATTTCACTCTAAACAAGTGCTACTTTGAGGCCTATGGCAAGTGAATCTTAGAAAAACTCTCTAATGATCCACTTGTTCAAATTTAGGTTCTCTTGGGTGAGGCATTTGATTCCACAACCGCAAAAAGTCTAGCTTCGATTCTATTTGGATTGGAAACTTCTCTTTGTTTGTAGTTTGCGCTGAAATCAACGCCCGGCATTCCCTAATGTCACATCTGAGAAACATATATTAACGGTTGGAGAACGCAATGTAACTGATCCTAACATCATCTAACCTATCCACCCTAACTTCCTATGTACCTTTCGTGTTGTTCCCCTTCTTGTTTCGGTTCGAAGGTCGATACAGAGATTTTCGATGGAATTCCAAGATTTCACTCTAAACAAGTGCTACTTTGAGGCCTAGGGCAAGTGATTCATAGAAAAACTCTCTAATGGTCCACTTGTTCAAATTTAGGTTCTCTAGGGTTAGGCATTTGATTCCACAACCGCAAAAAAGTCTAGCTCGATTCTATCGCCGGATTGGAAACTTCTCTTTGTTCGTAGTTCGCGCTGAAATCAACGCCCGGTCCCCTAATGTCACATCGAAAACATATATTAACGGTTGGGGGAACGCAATGTAATTGATCCTACCATCATCTAACCTATCCACCCTAACTTCCTATGTACCTTTAGGTGTCGTTCCCCTTCTTATTTCGGTTCGTTTGGTCGACCGCGTAGATTTTTCGTTGGAATTCCAAGATTTCACTCTAAACAAGTGCTACTTTGAGGCCTATGGCAAGTGATTCTTAGAAAAACTCTCTAATGGTCCACTTGTTCAAATTTAGGTTCTCTTGGGCGAGGCATTTTGATATGCACACGCCTATGCAGCGCGATGTAGCAAGTTGTGTGGCCCGATCTTCTCAAAGGATCAGCGAACTTGATAACTTGTCATTGCGTGACCTGGTGAAGAGGCAGTGCACCGCGAGGCTGTCCACGCGACGAACTACCCTAGACAATCACCCTTCCACGTACCGACGAACAGCCCACGCAATCACGCCCCGTATAGGCGTGAAGGCACAAACTGGGTGAACCGCAGTTCGATTCTACAACTCCCTCAGGAATCGAAAAGAACAAGTGTGTAAGCCTCTCAAGACTCACGTGAAAGGAATAACTCTCAAGAGTTTGTATTTCTGAAATGGCAGCCAAAAAGTTATTCACGTCTTCTATTACATGGATATATATAGCACTAGTGGAGTCTTCAGTTCAGATTAAAAGTAAATGAGAACATGCACTAGGAAGTTGTAGCACTCCTCTTATTAATAGCGTCGCCTAATGGAGCTCTTTGGATGGTTGGTCTTCATCTTCACGCAGCTGCATGTGTGGTGCTTATGGCTTACTAAATTTAGCAATTATTTCTCTTGCTCATCCACGGCTGAAGTGCTTGCATGGCAGCTGAATGGTCTTTCTTCTCTCATGCATGTCCAGGTTCCTTGCATATATTTGGCGGGCAGAATCCATCATCATCCCATGCTTGTTCATGCAATCCTTCATTCCTAAGAACATTAAAACAAGTACTCAATAGCATAGGTTCATTCAATGTAATCTGATTATTAAGCATAAGGTTAGCGTTCACCTGAGAATGAATTTCCTTCTCCAATTGTTTAGCTCTACTCCTTGTAACTGGACCAGCTATATCAAGTGTAGTTTCAATTGGAGATGAGTGAATGCTAAGAATGTCCTCATTAGCCTCCCCCTCTTGAGAAGGAGTCGTCCTCGACTCTGGTATACCAGCAAAGGGAAGCAAGTCTTTGACATTGAATGTGTTACTCACATTGGAATATTCAGGTGGTAGTTCAAGTTTGTAAGCATTGTCATTTATCTGTTGGAGAACCTTGAATGGACCATCACCCCGAGGAGATAACTTACTCTTACGCTGTTTGGGAAAGCGATCCTTGCGTAGATGCAACCATACAAGATCTCCTGGCTGAAATGTAACCTTCTTCTTACCTTTGTTTGCTTGCTTTGCATATTGTGTTGATTTCTTCTCTATATTCTTTCTTGTCTCCGCATGTAACCGCTTGATAAAATCCGATCTTTTTAAATTGGCATCCAAGTTAACTTGTTCCTGTAATGGTAAAGGCAAAAGATCCATGGGAGTATGCGGTTTAAACCCATAAACAATTTCAAATGGACAAGAATTTGTTGTAGAATGGACTGCCCTGTTATAAGCAAATTCAACATGTGGAAGGCAGTCTTCCCATAGCTTTAAATTCTTTTTCAACACAGCACGCAACATGGTTGACAAGGTACGGTTGACAACTTCAGTTTGCCCATCCGTTTGTGGATGACAAGTGGTTGAAAATAACAACTTTGTGCCAAGCTTAGCCCACAATGTCTTCCAAAAGTAGCTGAGAAATTTGGTATCCCGGTCTGAAACAATAGTCTTTGGAACTCCATGTAGTCGAACGATCTCCCTAAAAAACAAATCAGCAATGTGTGAAGCATCATCGCTCTTATGACATGGGATAAAATGTGCCATTTTAGAAAAGCGATCTACAACAACAAAAATTGAATCCTTCCCCCTCTGAGTCCGAGGTAACCCCAGAACAAAGTCCATAGATATATCTTCCCAAGGTACATGTGGAATAGGTAATGGAGTATATAAACCATGGGGATTAAGGCGGGACTTAGCTTTCAAGCAAATGATGCAGCACCCAACGTGCCGCTGGACATCACGTCGCATATGTGGCCAAAAGAAATGATCGAGAGAGAGCATGTCCAATGTCTTTTGACACCAAAATGGCCAGCGAGTCCACCTGCATGTGCTTCCTGCAAAAAAAAACTTGACGAATCGAACAAGCTGGAATGCATATTTTGTTAGTCGAATAAGAAGCCATCATGCACATAATATTTATCCCAACCTTTTCCATCAATGCAACGGGAGAAAGGTTCTTTAAAATCAGCATCAATAGTATAAAGTGTTTTAATGGATTCCAAACCAAGTACTTTTGTATCTAGTTGTGTAATCAAAGCACATCTTCTAGACAAGGCATCAGCAACAATGTTATCTTTACCACGCTTATGTTTGACAACATAGGGAAACGTTTCAATGAACTCAATCCATTTAGCATGTCGACGGTTCAGCTTGCCTTGGCTTTTAAGATATTTCAAGGCTTCATGATCAGAATGGATTACAAATTCTTTAGGTAATAAGTAGTGTTGCCATACTTCCAAAACTCGAACTAAGGCATAAAGCTCTTTGTCATAAACCGAGTAATTCAGATGTGGACCATTTAGCTTTTCAGAAAAGTAGGCAATAGGTTTACCTTCTTGAAGTAGCACACCGCCAATGCCAATACCACTTGCATCACATTCGATCTCAAAAGTCTTACCGAAGTCTGGTAGTTGTAGCAGCGGTGCTTCACAAAGCTTTCTTTTCAACTCTTCGAAGGCTTCATCTTGTTCATCTCCCCACTTGAATGGAACATCCTTCTTTGTCAAATTGTTAAGTGGTGCAGCGATTGTGCTGAAATCTTTAACAAATCGTCGGTAGAAACCTGCAAGACCATGGAAACTTCGAACTTGGCTCACATTTGTAGGAGTAGGCCAGTCCTTTATCGCTTTAACTTTGTCTTCGTCAACCTGAATGCCATCTGCAGTCACAACAAAGCCAAGAAAAACAACACGATCTGTGCAAAAGGTGCACTTAGAAATATTTCCATACAATTTCTCTTCCCTCAAAACAGCAAGTACTTGACGTATATGATCAAGATGTTCATCAAATGATTTGCTATAGATCAGAATATCATCAAAATAAACAACTACAAATTTGCCAATGAAAGCTCGCAAAACATGATTCATTAAACGCATAAAAGTTGAAGGAGCATTTGTCAAACCAAAAGGCATCACAAGCCATTCATATAAGCCAAATTTGGTCTTAAATGCTGTCTTCCATTCGTCACCAATTTTCATACGAATTTGATGGTATCCACTACGCAAATCAATCTTAGTAAAAATAGTAGAACCACTCAATTCATCTAACATATCATCAAGCCTTGGAATGGGATGGCGATATCTTACAGTGATAGCATTGATAGCACGACAATCGACACACATGCGCCAAGACCCATCTTTTTTAGGAACCAAAAGTACTGGAACAGCACAAGGTGATAAAGATTCACGAACATACCCTTTGTCCAAAAGCTCTTTTACCTGTTGCTGAATTTCTTTAGTTTCTTGAGGATTGGTATGGTAGGCTGGACGATTTGGAAGAGAAGCACCAGGTACCAAATCAATTTGGTGCTCAATGCCACGGATGGGCGGAAGGCCAGCCAGCACCTCATCGGGGAAAACATCCTCAAAATCCTGTAATAAATCAAGAACAACACTTGGCAGCGATGAAGGTAAATCATTAGTCGACAATAGGACCTCCTTGTGCAAGAGCACAAAGAATGGGGCTGTGGTGTTTCTCACTTCCCTCAAATCACTCTTGCTCACAAATAAACATTTTGTTTGTCGTGTATTTTCAGAAGGCTTTATGTGGCTGGATGGTTTAGGAGTCTCTCTCTTACTATTTTTAGAAGTCTCACATAATTTTCTTTTCTCACTCTCCTCACATAATTTTCTTTTCTCACTCTCCTCACATAATTTTCTTTTTTCACTCTCCTCCCTTTTCATGCGAGCAACATCTGAAGTATGTATCTCCTCTGGAGATAATGGAACAAGAACCACTTTCTTGTCATTGTGAATAAAGGTGTATTTGTTAGACCGCCCAAAGTGTACCGAGTCCACATCAAATTGCCAGGGCCGACCAAGCAGCAAATGGCATGCTTGCATGGGGACAATATCACAATCAACCTCTCCATGATAATCACCAATGGAAAATGACAAACGAATCATGGCTGAAACCTTAACTGTCCCGGAGTTATTCAGCCATTGCATATGGTATGTATGTGGATGGCGACGTGGCTGCAAACCAAGCTTCTCAACAAGCAAAGCACTGACAATATTATTGCAGCTCCCACCATCTATGATGAAACGACACACTTGGCCTTTCACTTTGCATCGGGACTGAAACAAATTATGGCGTTGTCCTTGTTCAGCAGCAACAAACTGAGTGGAAAGAACTCTCCTAACCACCAAAGAAGGAAATGGTGTATTCATTGTAGAAGGCTCCAAATCAGGGAAATCAGCAAGCAACTCATCAAAATCAGCACTAGTAAGCTCATCAGAAGATGGAGAAATAACATCTTGTAACATGTCATTGTGAGCAAAAGGTCGAATAGGTTGAATGGCTAAACAATTCAGACCTAGTTCAAATGTACCATCCTCTGCTGAATACTCACAAGTGTCGAGATTAGGATCTGCAAATACATTGGTAAACTCATCCTCCTCTTCACTTTGTGAATCAAAAGAACCATCAGCAAGGGCAATAATAGTACGACGATTGGGACATTCAGCTTGCTTATGCCCATGACCACCACACTTAAAACACTGAATCTTACTTGTCTTTCTTTGGGCTGCAGCAGTAGAGGAGTTGGACTGATTGAAACTGACATGTTTGCCTTTCGAATCAAATTGTTTGGAAGAACTTGAAGCTGAATGAGAATTTGTACGAGACCCCGAACCTTGTTGTGAATGGCGCCATGGAGAACTATTATGAGCTGAAAATGAAGCACGGTTCTTATAAGGATCAGCAAGCTGTCTTTCTGCCCTTTTTGCAAAATGAACTAACTCTGTTAGATTTGTGTAGCTAGTCATGTCAACTTTATCAGCAATTGGCTTATTCAAGCCAACAAGGAACCGAGCCATAGTAGATTCCTCATCCTCAGTGATTCCCGTACGGAGTAGGCACATTTCCAACTCTTGATAATATTCGTCCACAGTGCGATGACCTTGGACAAGACGCTTCAGCCTCAAATGCAGCTCACGAGAGTAATGTGCAGGAACAAAACGGCGCCTCATTTCACGCTTCATGTCCTCCCAAGTAATACGATCATGTCCTACACGACGGAATTCAACACACACTTGATTCCACCAAGTGATTGCATAACCTGTGAACTCAATTGCAGCAAGCTTTGCTTTCCTTACAGGATGATAATTATATAAATCAAATATCTGATCAACCTTGGTCTCCCACTCAAAATAATCATCAGCACTTTCCTTCCCACTAAATTTGGGAATAGTCACTTTCACTTTGCCCAAACCATCATCATCATCACGCGGTGACGATGAGCATTAGAACGACGGCGGTCACGATTACCACGATGGCCACCATGATGGTGATCATCCAAGTCAGAAATATCATCATTACCATGATAATATCCTCCACCTCCAACAGGAATGCGCCGAAAGCACGACCAAAGTTAGCAAAACCACGACGAAACCCACCACGTCCATGGCCATCACGACGTGGTGCCTCCTCCCTCCTCCTCCTCAAACTCATCATCCTCATTTGGTGGCGGTTCTCTACGGGCATATGCACTTGAGAGTGCGCGTAGCTGCTGCACCAAATTATTCATTTCTGTACGCAGCTCCTGGAAGTCCTCCACCAAACAGCGGCACCGTCTCCATGTCCTGACATATTAGTTGAAGCAATAATATAGGATAGAATAATATGTGGAATCACTCCCTCACCACTTACTGAACAAGTTCTTCTCTTCCTGATAGGGCAAGAACCGGGGCATCAATCTGCAGTGGAAGAGTGATTGTACCAGAGAAACGACGGTGTGACAGCTCGCGATGCTTTGAGTGGAGCTTAGTGGAGTAAAAAATGTGTAATGCACTGAAAAGTAGTGATGCAAAATCGAATAAAGATCCAAAAGAGAAACACGAGTCTAAGTTGCTGAGAACAAAGAAACAAATAGGGGGAAAGAAAGGAGCAAGGTAAAAGAAAGTGGACTGAAGGGAACAATTGGCACCAATCGGGCTGCTGCTCAATCCCCTTTTCTCTTGCAAATACTCATGCGTCTTTCACTTTTTTTTTTACCAAAATTCTTTTCTTTAACTAAGACACTTTTTTTTTTTGTTTTTCTTTGGCTCTTTTTTTTTAGAACTTCTTGACAAACATCATCCAACTTTGCAATAAGGGTGGCGCATAATGATAAACCAAGTAATAGTGCCAATTGTTAGGCTGTTTTGGAAGCAATCAAGGGTGGGATGGGTGGGGACTTTTTTTTTTTTGTGTGTGTTTACGTTTGAGATAGAAGAAGAAAAGATCAAAGGTAAAAGTCTGACTAAAAATAGAGAGAGAATTCAGACCAAGAGAAATCAGCAACTAGACTAGACTCAATGGATCAAAACTCGAAGCTGCAAACTAAATTCAGATGCAAAATGATAGGTCTATAATTTGCTGGTGGTGTGGCTGTTTGTGGACTATAGGACAAGGAACAAACTATCCTACCAAAATTAGAATGATCCTACCGAGTAAACGGAGGCTTTGGTACCAGATGATATGCACACGCCTATGCAGCGCGTGTAGCAAGTTGTGTGGCCCGATCTTCTCGAAGGATCAGCGAACTTGATAACTTGTCGTTGCGTGACCTGGTGAAGAGGCAGTGCACCGCGAGGCTGTCCACGCGACGAACTACCGAGACAATCACCCTTCCACGCACCCGGCGAACAGCCCACGCAATCACGCCAGATAGACGTGAAGGCACAAACTGGTGAACCGCAGTTCGGCGTTCTACAACTCCCTCAGGAATCGAAAGAACAAGTGTGTAAGCCTCTCAAGACTCACGTGAAAGGAATAACTCTCAAGAGTTTGTATTTCTGAAATGGCAGCCAAAAAGTTATTCACGTCATCTAACATGGATATATATAGCACTAGTGGAGTCTTCAGTTCAGATTAAAAGTAAATGAGAACATGCACTAGGAAGTTGTAGCACTCCTCTTATTAATAGCGTCGCCTAATGGAGCTCTTTGGATGGTTGGTCTTCATCTTCACGCAGCTGCATGTGTGGTGCTTATGGCTTACTAAATTTAGCAATTATTTCTCTTGCTCATCCACGGCTGAAGTGCTTGCATGGCAGCTGAATGGTCTTTCTTCTCTCATGCATGTCCAGGTTCCTTGCATATATTTGGCGGGCAGAATCCATCATTATCCCATGCTTGTTCATGCAATCCTTCATCCCTAAGAACATTAAAACAAGTACTCAATAGCATAGGTTCATTCAATGTAATCTGATTATTAAGCATAAGGTTAGCGTTCACCTGAGAATGAATTTCCTTCTCCAATTGTTTAGCTCTACTCCTTGTAACTGGACCAGCTATATCAAGTGTAGTTTCATTTGGAGATGAGTGAATGCT
>JADLZK010006984.1:0-18615 GCA_015847255.1 Hyparrhenia diplandra | reverse complement strand
CATGAGAATGATTTGAACATTCATGCTGAAAATGAAAAAGGTACAAGCATCAGAAATCTTTAGAGCCTAAAGAATCAGCAGTACTGTTAAGGTTCCTATCGATCTTGAGAATTCTTCATCTCCGCTGCCTTGCATAGTTTAGAAACAGTTAGGTGTGTAGAGTTTAATCCTCCATTCTGGAGGGTTGGATTGATCGTCCTCGTTGAGAAATTGCACAAGGTTTTCGCAATTCGAGAGGAAGCTGGAATTGTTCTAATTCAAAAGGACATTCAATTATATTGCCACAAGAGCTAGAGCAGCCGACTCAGCCATGAGTGGGGCCCTCTCATTAGAGCCTTTGAACATGTGTATTAACAAAAACAAATTCTAGACCATCCCGTATGTGAGACTGGCCTAAGTACCACAATGTGATGGGGTTCAGTTAACACTTTCAAGACTCACTTCAATTGTGGTAAACTATTTAGACTTCATTAGAATTTACGGCGAACTGAGCATAACTCAACTGATTAGGCTCTTTAATCTATCTAATCTAGGTTTAAGTTTTCAACTTGACACGGAGTGTTCTCATTGTCTTGGATTTGTTTCATGATTTAGCGGTGCTTAGGTCAAGTAAAAATTTCCAAAGGTGTTCACACGAGTAGGGTACCGGCGCACGTGTACCCGTTTTTATTAGGTCTCGCACAAACAAAAAAGACAATGCCAGTCCAGTGTATAGCAACAAATGAGGTGATCTAATAAGCGGGTCTACTTTAGCTTTGTCATAAAATAAAAGGAAAAAAGTATGAATTACTACCCTCAACTATGATCAAAGTCCAAATAACCCCTAAACTATATTTTGGTTCATTTTACCCCTTAAACTATGTCATTTGGTCCAATTTGCCCCTTGATGAAATTTCCCTTTTTGTTTCTCCACACACAAGTGGAATCTTTAGTTGATTTTTATAAGATGATGGACATCATAACATATGTGAGAAAAAAATATATCATCATTTTTTTCATCATTATTTGATATGGTAAGATATTTACTAATAAATTCATCCTTGAAATTCAAATTATACACAAAGATATTGATGAAAATTCAAAATATATTTTATTAAAATGGATTGTGATATCCACTACCACCATGCAAAATTTTAAATTAAGATTTTTCTTATATGTGGAGGAATAAAAAGAACAAATTTCGTCAAGGGATAAAATGAACCAAAAGATATAGTTTAGGGGTAAAATGAACCAAAACATAGTTTAGGGGTTATATATTCAGACTTTGGTCATAGTTGAGGGTAGTAATTTGTACTTTTTCCTAAAATAAAGGGAGGGAAGGATAGTTTGTCAAAAAAAAAGGAGGGAAGGATATGAGGAAGAAGATAAGCATGCATGCTACAAATTTACAACTTTTTAAGTATGGACTCTAAGAGTAACTCCAACCATCCCGCCTAAAAATAGACTCATATTTATAACTTAAGAGCCAACTTATAAAAATTTGAGGACCTAAATTTACAATCAACTCCACTCGAAAGGTATAAAATGGACACCTAGTTTTAGGTTTAGGAGGGATAGAAAACTCCTATTGCTGGGGGCTTGCAAGTTGCAAGTGGATATTTGGGGGCATGCAAAATAGGAGTTTATTTAGGAGTTCAATGGAGTTTGATTTTGTACCCAAACTTCTAAAAAAGTAGAATTAAGTGGGCCCACATGTATAAATGATATCCACTCCCTTATTCTAAACTATAAGACATTTTGACTAGATAAATAGCAGTTGTTGTGCATCTTGTGTCTACATACATAGTGAAGAAACATTGTTTTTAGAAAAGGCCAAACATAATATAATTGGAAATGAGCGAGTAATATTAATTGGGCGCTTGATAATATTATGACCGACCGTAATATAGTCCGCACGTCGGCCTTGCCAATTTTAGTAATTGTGCAATTGACATATACTCTCTCCATATTGGAAAAGGAAGACGTTTTGGACAAGGTTTGAGTCAAACATTGAGAATATAAATTATAAATAACTTTTTAAGTCGTTGAGTTTGAAAATATGAAAATCATATCAATAGATTTGTCTTGAAAATTACTTTCATAAAAATATACATATATAACTTTTCAATAAATATTTTTATAAAAGAAGACAAGTAAAAGTTATTTTTTAGAGACCGTGTTTGTCATGTACCATGGATGGGGCGCATCTTGCTAATGGAAGAGCTACGGCGTAGCCGTGCCATCAAAGTCGGTCTTCATCTTCGGCGACCACGGTCTCCACCTCGCCAGCATCTACAATGTTCCCATGGGTCAGGAGAGCAATGGAATTCCATCCATTGAAACAGCATCAGTCAACATCCTCGTCTTCATCCAACTCCTTCCCTCTACACAAGTGGATGCAACAATCTTCGAAACGGGCTGCTTCAATCGACCCGTCAACAACAACAGCCGTGCAGAACCACAGCGCGAGGACGCGCTGTCAGGAAAAGGGGGGAGTGATGTCATGACCCAGCTCGCGGGAGGCCCAACAAGGCCCCCTAGGGTTGGCAAGCGCACCAGGCCAAGCTTTGGCGGCCGCCCATGCCGGCGCCCGTCCTTATCTCGTCATCGGCCGTCATTAAGTAATAGATATTTAGGGAATAAAGATAGGAATAAATAGGTTGCTTGTAAGAGAGGTATTCCAATCTATAAGGAAACCTCTAGAGATTGCTTAGCGTGCAAGTCTTCCCCGGACTATAAATACGAGGGAGTCAGAATCGTTTGGAATTAATCGAAAAAAATTAAAGGGGTAACACCCAAAAACTATCCAGCTCTCTCTAGCTCTCTCTCTCCCCCCGCGCACGTGCGCCGCCAACACCACCGCCGCTGGTCATGCCACCACCGCCAAGACGCCCACGTCATGCCCACCCCCCCGCCGCAGCGCGCCGCCGATGGCGCCCGAAAGCCCGCCCCACGCCAGCCTCCTTCTTCCCCTCCAACGACCGTCAATCGAAAGTGTCAATTCTCGCCCAATCTAGTCGGAGTCCACGGCGGGTCGCTATTTCCAATATAATAAACTCTATCGCAAATAATCTAATAACAAGCACATCATTTTTGCTTTTTTGGAGTGCATAAAATGTGTAGTTCTTGCTTAGTAAATAAACACAGAAACGAGATCTATAAGATTTAGATAATTTTAAAATATGCACCATATAACATACTATAGACAATGATTTTAGAAAGAAAATGCCTAAAAATATTTCTTATTTTTCTAAGATAAATTATTTTTTATGAATTTTCTAAGATTAAACCAGATTTGTGATTTAAAATTCCATATTTTGTGAAAAAAATATTCCGGTAGATTTTTTAAAATTTATTTCCATTATTTTTTTGGGTAAAGTCTGTTTTGACCCAATCAACTACTATCAAAGTAGCCCAATCTATAAAACTTATGTTTGCAACCCCCACTAGCTAATTCTCTTGACATGCAAGCGAGACCACCTCACCATCCCACTAACACCCCACTAAGATGCCACCTCACCAGCCCACTAGCTCTTTCTTGCGCCACATCATCAATATGCCCCACATGTCTATGGGCATAAAAAAAGTTATAACTCATGAACAAAAAAAAATTAAATTCTGATTACACCATTAAATTTATTTTAATAAATCCTTTAAAATAAGATCTCACATGTATATATTTTGATAAAATTATAAGTGGACCCGTTGGTATAGAGAAAAAAAAAAAAAATAAAAAAAGAAAAAATGATGAAAGAAAAGAACAGGAGGGTGATAGTAATATTGTAACTCATAGAATTCTCCTTCATACTAATGGCAACACGCGGGAATCTACTAGTTATACTAATACTCAACCGACTTTTTCCTTCTTATTATCTATACCTACTAATAAAGAGAGAAAAAAAAAATCGGCTTTCCGTCGTCCGGCCTTCTTCTCGCCTTTGCTATGTTTCTCTCTCGTACTAGGTATTCCGTATGTTGGGGTCTCTGTCTGCATGTTTTTTGTCGGGAATCTAGCCTCAGCGTCGAAAAGGAGAAGAGAAACGGTTGATGATCGAGGAGAACGGAAAGCGAAAGGGGCATCGGTGCTTGTTGGTATTTGATAAGCCTATAGAAATATTTATAATAATCCGCAAGTTTAACGGATACTAGTGAGCATTTCACCCTAAGAGGGTTTTAATATCGAATCCACGGGGGAGGATGCGCGTGTGAAGATAATCGAGGCATATAACTAATCCCCGAAAGCGAAGAATCAAGGAACTGGAGAGGATAAAGAGGTAAGAAGATTCCTATAGTTGCCTAGTTCTTCTCCTTATAAGTTATGTTAATATTGTCTTAAGGGGACGTACTCAAAGGAAAAACATAGACGAAACATGCAATCCTCCAAAGCAACATGGTCCTGCTTGGCCTATCATTCGGGGGTGGACTACAAAGGACTCAACAGGACTGTCACTCCCGATCTACCACACGACCTGGAATGTAGGGTGCATTCACAAGCAACCTCGTTCTAAGCACCACGCCTAAACCTAAGCTAACTCCTCTAATCTATAGGGTCCTACAGATTAAAGTACTCAAATAAGAGTCATGAACATTAAGAACAATACTAACACGATTACTTACTCAAACAAGAAGTTGATCCACCATAGAAGTCTCAGGATCAAGTGCCACAAGGCCTTTGATCCCGGAGGTACAAGCATAGAGGAGTCACCGACAGGTCCGGTGCTTCCCCTTCTTCTCCTCCACCTACTCTTTAGCTCTCAAGACTAGATCTAGTCACTCTCATGGGGTATTATAGATCTAATCTACCAACTCGATATGCTTTTGCTCTTCAACTCACTCTAATACTTCTAGTTCTACATGATCTTCTAATATAGATTGGAACTAGAGAGAAGAGGTTGTCCTCACATTGGGACACCTCTGACCAACAGGTCAAAAGATAATGAGTAGAATGAGTTAGGGTTTAACCCTGGGGTCAGGGGGTCTTCTTATATAGGCCTTGACGATGAACGATGACCAGTAGATCAAACCAACATTGGCAACGGTGTAGATACAACCTCAAAGTCGGTTACAAACCGACCTAGAAATATGAGGCCGAAAGGTGGGATCCACCCGGCGGCCGGCCTAAAAGCCTCTCGGCGGCCGCCAGGGGTAGGTGATCCTCTCAGGATCTCCTTCCTCCCCGGTGTCTTCACGGTATCTTCTATAGTGTTTTAGTCCACATTTTGGGTTGAGTTACTTCACGGTTAAGTCTTGTCATCGTATAGGATGTAAACTCTTCGGATTCTCACCGTTCTTCTCTGCTTTTATCTGTTTAATCCCTGAAAAGATATAAATCACCAAAGCTCGTGGAATTATGTTAGTTAGACTCCTAAACTTATGTTGATATTAATTTTAAGCCCTTATTCATGTTTAGTTGATTAGTAATATTATGCTATAACAGATGTCAATAGTGTTCATTTTCTTATCGCCTTAGATCGCAGCCGCATCGATGTCTCATGCTTGTACTACACACGGACGGGAGGAGCGCCCGTGCGCTTGGCGCTCTCAGCCTTGCGACTTGCGAGCAGACGAGGGCACGCCAAAAGCCGCAGCTCAACGTGCATGGGCTTCTCGCTGCCAAAGGGTCGGATCGCGACAAGGCCGGCGAGGCGGACGTTGGCGAGAACGGCAGGATCCAGCGCGACAGCACGTCGGGCGAAGTTGTGCGCGATGTTGTCGCCGGCTGTCCCCTGCAAGGAAACAACAAGCGGTGCCGACACTCTTCGTCTCCCGGGTCACCGGCGCGGGCGCTCGTCCTGTCCTTGCTCAGTGCAGAGGCGTAAGCTCCTCCCGTTCTTTATTCGCAGTGCTGAGGCCTACGCTCCTTCTGTTCGTGCGCGGCGCTGAGAGGCCTCACACGCCATGCTTCAAGCATTGGTTTGGATAGTGTTGGTGAAGCTGGACTCTGACGACGAGGACATTAGAGTTTTATCACTTCATTCAGCCAGGTGTTTAGATCTGTTTTACTAATTATCTAGGGAAAAGGGTAGATGAGACTTCATGAGTTGAAAGTTGATAAATTTAGACGATGACATTATGACCAGTTATGACCTCTATTCTCTTGTTTAAATAAAAAATATGTGTCAGACATCACAAACACTGCTTGTAATTGAACTGCAGCAATAGTTGGACATTTTCCAAACCGCATTTTGTATTTGGGGTTCATGCCGGTGATTATTGTGCAGGTACATGGAACTCCTGATAAAGAGGATGAGGGGACGATGGCATGGATTCATAATAACCAAAAAAAATTTGTACTTATTTGTTATCATGAATTTTCTACTTGCTTCCAGAAATTTCTTCCTGCGTATTTAGTCTGGACAGCTTTTATGCATCATAAATACTTTGGGCCATTTATCTGTGAGATACATGTGTCATTGAATTAAAAAACTAGCAATCTTGATTTTGATATGGTCAATCATTGCAACGACGAAGATGGTCGAGCAAAGTCGGCGTGGAGGGACACTCTGTTAAGCTGTAGGCATGTCACTGTTTTTCTATCAATGATTTTTCTGGTAGTGTTCGGTTTGAATAAACTGGTGAGGTTTAGACATGAGCCTTTATAGGGTGTGTTCTGAAAAATGAATTGTGCATGACATGAAGATTGGATTCGGACATGTTTCTTGTGATGAAATTTTGACATTTGAACCTAGGCTCAGCAGCTCTTTTTTTTTCTTTTTTGCCGTATGTAGTTTCATTCAGCATCGACAAGAACATGTATTTATAAATTAAAAGCATTGTTTATATCCTACAATGTCAAATCACAGCTGTTGCAATTAAAAAATCATGTGATTTTTGTGCTAGCACAAAAAATTATCGTTGCCTTCTACTGTGAGATGTGTGTTTGTTGACTACTTAGCTGTTGTTGCAACTTTATATCATGTTTGTTAGGGTTTATGCTCAAATATATAGAGCGGAGTTTCGGTGGAGCACAGAGTAGTCCCAGAGGTACTGTATATAGAAGAAAACAAAGAGCTCTCTATTGCATGACGATGGACATACAAGACTGACTGACGCCACTCTATTTTTCTTCTTTTCAACAGGTTATTTTGTCCACGTTTTATGCCTAAAGGGAAATTGTTTGCACAGGTGGGGGAGAAGCTTCATTGAAAGGAAGTGGTTTGAGTAACCTTGGAGTTGCCTGGATTCTGTCAAAAAACTGCCTTTTGATTCTAAGAGAAGCAACAATTGTAACTTTTCTGGTGCATCTTCCCACTCCATGGAGAGGCATCAATATTTGCAAAGAGGAATATCACTATTAAAAATAAGTGTTACAGCCATTACTACCTACTGTTATAACACACTAGGCTTGGATGTGCCAAATTTTTTTTTTATTTTCGAGGCTTTTGCTAAGTTGCTCCATATGTTATCTTCATCAATTACTCTTCAAGCCTTTCTGATTTATGTACAACTAGGCTTAATGCTTACTTGAAGAATAGTGTTATGTACAAATGCTTCCGTCACATTGGATGGAATTGAAAGTTAGAAAAAATCTTGTCTTGCTGAGTTTTAGTTGTCCATTCTATCAAGCTTTTAAGTTTTGCATGAATGCTTAGAGAAATTGATGTAAATGTGTTATTTTCTTTTGGTATTTTAGTGTTTATAAATGTTACTTGTACCCACAGCTCAATTTAATGAAAAAAAAATAGTTAGTCAATGTTACACAGTTCGTCATATCTTTAGTTCTTTTACACCTCTGATTATTGACTTCCTGATAACAACATGCAACTGCTTATTATGCTTTGTTCATGTGACTGCCATTCTGTTATAGTGGTTTAAGTATGCATGTACTTGTCATGGTTTTTAAACCCGTAGCAACGCACGAGCATTGATAGTTATAGAATGAAAAATGAAAACAAAAACAATTATGATAAAAGAGGAGGCGAGGCGATGGGAACAGGCCCGAGGAGCCGGGGCCGGTGTGGGGAGCGCGCCAGGGGTCCGGGAGTTTGGGCTCAGTGATAATCACTCCCCAGGGGAATATATATCATACTCTCTCTCTCTATATATATATATGCTCAGGCGAATCGCGAGCAACAATAATGTTTACAGACTCTGGGAGGGGGTCCAACCAAACATTTGATTGACCTGGGTCCCAACTCATACTCAGCCTATCAATTTCGTGTGCTACTGTATTACATGAACGTGAAATATTCCGGATGCTATCACAGGTAAACTGGTCAGTTAAAAGATCACGTATACCACTTATTAATCATGTATACCACTTATTAATGCTCCTTCTGGTGCCAAGTCTCGGCACGCCTCCTTCAATAAGGCGCTGTCAATCTCGAGAGTGATTCTAGAAATTCCAAAAGTCTCCACTGCCTCCAGAGCAAACTTGCAGCCTTTTCGACTGCACCTGCAATCACGCAATCTGAGTCGTTCCTTGCTGATCCGACGACAGCTCCATCAAAGTGACATGGGCTGCACAATGGCAAGGCCCATCACAGCCCAATAAAGAAAAGTCGCCGCCGTCGTCTTCGTAGTTCTATAGTCGACCGCAAATTGTGCCGTCGTCGCCGGCCGGCCGTCCCATGGATAGCATCTTGGTCTCCTGGGCGAGTCGCACCTTCTTCATCTTCGCCTCCTCGCCGAGGGCCGCACCGTCGTCACCCCATGCCAAGCGTCGCGCCGTACCCTCCCTCGCCAAGTGTTGTGCCATCGCCGTCCCTCGTCGAGAGCGGCGCTGTCGCCATCCATTGCCAAGTGTCGTGTCGTCGTCGTTCTGGAACCTATCGACCTGCAGCTGGCTCCTTCCCCACCTCCTGCTCGTGCAGAGCTAGGCAAGCCCCAGAATGTTCAGAGATGCACAAAATATTCTTTTGTTTAGACACTGTAATTTGTGCAACAGTTGGCAAGACTACGTAACTTGTGATTGTATCCAAAAACCACAAAAAATCATGCAAATTGTATAGATTGCCATTGTGTTGTAAATTGTCTTGGAATTGAAGGAAAAGTAATGCTGATTGTTGCAAGTTCAGAGATGCACAAAATGTTTCAGGAGGCTATTGTCCAAAAGCTATTCTCTAAACAATATGTATTTCAGGAGGCTATTCTCCTAAACAATCTGGGTTTCAAGAGGCTATTCTCCAAAAGCTATTCTCCATACTACTAGTTTCTTACCTCCTTTGCAGTTTTAATTTTGTTCCTTCAAATAAAAGAAATAAAACTGAATAAAAAGAAATAAAACTGAATATGTTTTCATTGAACAGAAAAGAGAATCAAATATATTTTTGTATTATCGCATACCTTTGAATCGTTTTCCTTTTTCTTAACTCCCTTCTTTACAGCTTTGCGTCTCTTTTCAACCAAGCTTGTTGCAAAATACCTCCCAAAAAAAAAAAAAAAAAAAAAAAAAAAAGTCAGCGCCAAAACGAGAGCGATGGAGCTATTGTTGGGCCAAGGCCCAGATAACAGAGGACCTCGGCAGCCTTGTAGGCTACTCGTTCGATCATGAGCCGACGGTAGATACAGGCTGACTGCAGCTGCAGTCGTTTTCGCGTGAAGTTAGGCGACCTCGTTCCCCGTGAACGCACTCCCCAACCCGCGCGCGGCGCAGGCGGCGAAGCCCGGAGCTCGCGCCCGCCCGGAAGCCGAGCCCGCCACCTCCCCGGACGGGACGACCTCGAGGACTACGACCTCTCTCATCTCTATCGACCTCTCCCTGTACGACCTCCGAATCTCCGACCACAAGGTGCGCTGCTCACAACCCTACCACGCTGCCTCTCCATGCCGCGGATCCATGTCTCCGCTCACACCCATCCCAGTTAGATCGGTTCAGTCGCGCTGGATCTAGGTCGGATCGGGACTGATGCGATTAGAGAGTTCCTAGTCGAGATTTTGGCATCTAGGTTGTTTTGCGGATGAGCTTCCCCATTGGAATCCTCGTTAGCGTTACACAGTCACATGGTTGCAGTTCTAGAGTTTTTATGGGAACGAAGAATTGCTAACTGCAGGGGGCATTCAGTAGGCATGCATGTGAGGTTTTTGTTGAAATATCCAGATAAATGTGCTTGCAGCTTTTACCATTTGTTTCGATCCATTTACTTGAATGGAGTCCTTGGTTATTTGCCATTTGGTTACAACTGACATGATTGGCAGTAGTTTACTAAACTGAGGATCCAATCTAACTTAACCTAATTGGTTATTTGTATTCAGATCTGATCTAATTAAATTTGTGTATATGTATTGTGCCTACTAAATTCGACATTCGACCACTTTCAAAGATTAACTTTTGATTGATGCTAGGGATAAATTTTGTGTTTAATTTCATCATAATGGAACCTATGCAAAATAATAAAGGTCGTACACCATTTGTAGACTTGACAAACACTTTTAAAATTATCTCTTGTTGTGGGTGTGTTATATGTTGGTGACCCCATCATTATCTGGTTTAATTGTACAACTTAGGAGTTTGCCATATACGTTTAAAAGTTATTTGTAGCACTTGGTGACATTCTTGTAAATACAAGCTCGAACAAACCTTCTCGAGGGCTAGCCCGTTCCTTCTCGATAAGGCCCACGACCCATCGGCCCGAGTTGACCTCGACTTCCGGGAGGAGGAAAGGCAGCCAGATCATAGGCGGCGCACCGCCCGGCCCCCCCGGAGGATGGCGCGGAGGAGGGGCGGCCCCGCGCCGGCGGCAATGTCGCCTCCCCCCACCGTGCTGTGCACGGTGACCCTCATGGCGCTTCGTGTACTACTCCACGGTTGTTCGTCTTCCTCGACCACCGGTCGGCCTCGCCACGCCGGCCGGCGCCGCCGCCCGCCCGCCCGTCTCGCTTCGCCCGTCGCCCGCGTGCTTCCTCGCCTTCGTCTGCGCCGCCGGTGCGGACCACGCACCGTCCACCAGCGTTCGCCCCGACGCCCGGCCGTGCGAGGTCAGGTTGGAGAACTAATTAACCGAGATCTCTCTCTTGCTTTCCCTTTTCCTACTTTGGTATCTGCATGCTCACCATGTATTCGGTGCTAGCTGCCCGATCACCATGAAACTAACTATCACCTTAAACCAAATGAGATCCATGTGCGCACACTGATGATCAGTTATGTTTCTAAATTTGATGATGTCTCGTTAGTGCTCTTTGGATTCGGCAGTTTTGGCTTCTACTCCTAGTTTCCAATTATGTTTGTTGCACTACTCGTGCTATTTGTTTGATGTTGCACACTGATTATGTATTTGGTTGCATCAGGGATTGAAATCTAGGTATTGTGATAAATGTTGCATGTTCAAGCCTCCTCGGACCCACCACTGCAAGGTGTGCAAAAGGTGTGTTCTGAAAATGGTAGGTGTGCACCATCTTTGCCAATGCTGTTGCTGCGTATGTCTTCACACATGCTTTTGCAGTTATTAAAAGGCATGGTAACGTTGTCAACGGCAGGATCATCACTGTGTTTGGATCAACAACTGTGTAGGATACTGCGAACTACAAAGCCTTCATTATTTGTGTCCTAAATGCAACTATTGGGTCTCTTCATTCATTTGTAAGTGACTATACTGCACCCAAACGAGTACATCTAAACATCTTCAATGGCGATGTTTACAACTGTGTCAAAATATTTTTCAGGCGATATTTCTATGCGATGTACTTCTGAAAGAGCATGACTTTGATATTCTATATGTGAAGATACTCTGTGTGAGTGCCTGACCACTATTCTAAGCTAAGGAGCTCTCACTATGCCATCAGCAGTCTCTTTCTTGATAAAGATCCAGTCCATTATCAGCTTGTTATACAACAGTCAGTACAGAAATGTGATTTTTCTAGTTTACTCCTAGAGTCCTAGTTCTGTTTTATCTACACTACAACAAAGTTAGTTTGGTTATAGCAGACAACAGTAATGTACTGGAGGTTTTGCTTGAACATGTCAATATATTTTGTCTTACCAGGATCATGAGGGAAATGATCATGAAAAGTTGTTTCCTAGTGGTATATTGCATGACAAAGTGGACCCTTCTCTTGTACAACCTTTTCAAGTTGTCAGCAGTTCATCATGTCATTCAACACAATGAGAATTAGCTGCAGATTTTAAGAACTTGCACTGTAGATGAAAACGGTCCAAGCTCTTTAAGCTTTGTACAAACTCATGCTGTAATGGTGAAACAAAGTGTGTTTTTTTGTACTGGTCTAGCAAGGCACGCAGTGGTGTTACAAATATGATTCTATGCCTCAGCTAATATGCTCTGCGGTTATTTAGTTTTGTAGTATGCTTTTTTGGGGGGGCTTGTTTCTTTGTCTTTTTTTCTATACAAGGACCAGGCTATGGTCTAATTTAAATGAGTATCTTGCAAATGCAGATCTTGGCAGGTGCCCTGTTGTTCTTCTTAAGCTTGACAATAGGTTCTCTACTATGCTGGCACATCTATCTCTTGTGTCATAACATGACAACCATAGAGGTAAGCTACTATTTGGAATTCCATACGTCCATCCACTGCATAGTTTCCTGGCACCACATTTAATTGTTTTCTGCTCATATGCATCAGTACCGGGAGGCAGTAAGAGCGAGGTGGCTTGCAAAGAAGAGTGGGCAGAAGTATCGCCACCGGTTCGATCTTGGGATACGGAAGAACATTCAAATGGTACTGTTACATAAAGAAGAACATGGAAAACTTCTTTTTATGACCCACAGCATAAAATTTCAGCTGGTTTCAAGTTTTGTGTTGAGTATTTAGATCAGTTACACAGTTCAGTTTTATTCCTTATTGCTGTTCCATTTGACTGAATCTTTGTTCCATCTGATCTGTAACAGATCCTGGGTCCAAACATTCTTTGCTGGCTTTGCCCAACTGCGACGGGGCATCTGAAGGATGGCACCGATTTCCAAATCACGAACAACTGATGAATGTGCCAACAGCTTTTCCAGTCACCATGTGCACATGTAGATTTCGATGTTGATTTGTAACCAATTGTTCCTGTAGTCCTGTTACATTGGCTTTCTTGTGTCTTGCTAGCTAGGGCACCTGTTGAAACGTTCAGTTCTACTTCTTCCCATCCCAATCTTGTAACAACATGTAAAGCTTCTTCTCCTGCTCCCAGCCTCCATGTATTTTTGTTTATTTTTTTGTGTACGGGTAAAGTTGTTTTTTTGAGTCCGAACATACTCTACTAAAACATTGGATTGTGAAGTTAATTTGAATATGTGCTGCGACTTATCCCAAATTTTATGCCGCACGAAAATGCCATTCAGTCTGACTAAAGAAAGACAAATCATATGTACGATTTAATAAAAATGTTTCAACTATACATTTCTTATGTAACAAGATGTGGGTTGTCGTTCCTGTCATAATTTCAACGGTAGGCCCTTTATTATACTATAAAGTCTACATAATTTGATACCTTTTTAAATTGTGTTTACAATCAGGATCAGCCATGCACCTATGCAATGATCTATAAATTGGAACAGAGAGAGTAGCAAATAAAAGCTATTGGAGTTACGCTTTTACAGGATGGAGACGGACGGTATAATTCATAAGATCATTATTCTGGTTGAAGATGCTTGAAAAGCACACACTATCTCGATCGGCTCTGTCGCTGCATATATATACTATACGCAAGCTCGATCGCTGTGTGTTGGCGTCTGTGTTGGCACGTTGATGTCAGACTGTCAGTTGAGCTCCAGGTCCAGGTGGAGCGGCACGCCGGGCGTCGGGTCCAGGACCTGTACCTGGGGAAGCGCCTCCGACAACAACGCCCGGAAGGACTGCGTCGTCCCCTGCTCGGTGAGCACGGCGGTCAGGAGTCCGCGGGCGTCCAGGTCGGCGTTGCTCATCGGGACCACGTACTTGGCTCGCAGCATCCCGGCAAGGTCGACGGCGGCCTCCTGCCCGGCGACGAGCGTGTAGTAGCTGCCGTTGCCAGGCAGTGGGAGTGGGAGGAGCTGCTTCACCACCGGCGTGATCACCACGTCCGCCCGCACCCGCTTCCTCTCCAGGAACGACCTGTTGTGCAGGCAGTGCGGCTCGTAGTACAGGAGGCCGCCGCCGTTCCTGTCGTCGTCGGCGTCGCCAATGGGCATGAGGAGGACGTAGCCGTTCTCAGGGCGCTCCCACGGCGGGCCCAGCAAGGTGCCAGCGGTGGCCAGCACCCGGACGTCCTGGCTGACGGCGGTGGACTCGCCGGGCTCCAGGTAGGTGACGCGGCGGAAGGGCGTGGGCAGGGAGGCGAGCACTGGCCGCGCGTTGGGCGTGGTCACCACCGGCAGGTCAGGCGCCCTGGCCGACAGCTGCGTCAGCGTCCGGACGTGGCAGTGGTCGTCCAGGCGGTTGGTGATGAGCAGCAGGTCCGGCCTGGCCTCCGGCGCCAGGAGGTCGTCCACCCCGAGCGCCCTCACCTTGGGGTTCTTCTTGGCGCCGTCGTAGAGCCACGGCATGCCGAAGTCGAGGTTGCCGACGACCAGGGGGTCCACCAGGATGCGCAGAGGGGCGGCTTGGTGCTGCTGGTGCACCTCCCACACCCAGCTGTTGATCTCCAGGTACGTCAGCTTCAGCGTCACTTGCCGCTGCGGCTGCTTCCTCCTCCTCGTCGTCGTTGTTGTCTCGACGTCGGACCTCCGGAAGGCTGCTGCGGGTACAGTTGATCTTGGACTTGAACGACGATGGCCCCAAGCCAGAGTTGAGAGACGACGGCGATGATGACGACGGCAAGGAGGAGGAGAAGCAGCGGCTGCTGGCGTACAAGTGTAGTACGTGCTGGGGCTCAACACCAGCTGGAGACCGACGACGGCCGTGGCCATCGATGTACGTAATGCTAAGTCCGGTGGTGATGCTGTTATGGAGAGTTGGAGTGTGAGTGGGCTGTGAACGTGGATACCATCAGGAAATGTAAGCGAACTCACGCCCTCTCCAATCACAATCATCTAATAATCCTGCCAAAAAAGGAAAACACATGTGTGATCATCATACGCCTAGTATAGCTAATTGTTAAAGTGTCATTTCAACTCAACGTCAAGAACAGTGCTTGGATTGGCGGTTTCATGTGTCGTACGTGTATTTATTGGCAAGCACCCGTCATGGTCATGGTCATCTTAGACTAGTCACGTGTCACAACCTTTAGTTTATGGTCTATTTCATCTCATCTTAGACTAGTCACGTGTCGAAACCTCTATTGATCGCCCACAATTAGTTGTTAACATTTAGTTGGTTTTTCATATATAGGACAATTTTGTCATGTCGCTTCAACTTACCAGCATGCTTACATGGTAAAATGTATGTTATGCTAAAAAAACACATTCATGGTACAATTTTTTCTCATGAAGAAAACTAACATTAGCTAATTGTTATTTCATCGCCCACAAAACCATCATCCGAATAGTGCAATGTATGCAGGTGCCATTTTAACTCAATGTCAAGAACAATAATGCTTGGATTGGTTTTATATGTCGTATGTCTTGGGAATCATCAACCATATACTCCTATGTGAGCAGGATTTTTACCTTATCCTTTACGAATGTCACCTGTCCATTGCCTTTTATCCGGGCACTTATACGCTTGCCACTCTCTCTCTCTCTCTCTCTCTCTCTTTTTGCGACCAATAAATCCTGCGGTGATGGAGAGTGAGCGAGTAGGAGCCGTGGAGGTGGTGGTTGGGTGGACTCCTCCAATCCAATCGCCATCATCCATTTCCATTTCCTGCCAAACGACACATGCTGTTCTTTCGTTCCCGCCACAAAGGGAAAGGGTTAGTTGGCACAAAACAACAAGTGGTCGCTGTTGTTAGTCCATTGATTGCTAGAATCGATCTCGTCTCTTCTGACACGAAACACCCATGCATGCGTGCGTGGATAGCAATAACATAGCATGTGATGAAAATGAAAATACTGCATAAGTCCACAAAAAAGATAGGATTTGTGCATGTTAAACTAGCCTATATTTGATTAAGTTTCTAGTAATAATATTAACATTTATGTCTCCAACTGGGTCCCGTGTTTGGATACCTATAAATTTTAAGAATCATGATTAAAAAAGTCCCACAATCGTCCCTTCCAAACAATCTAGATTCTACTGATTTTACCATGCAAACACGGACTCAATAACACGCATAAGTTTTTTTATTTATCAATTCTTAAAATTCCTAAGGATCCAAACGGACCAAGATTTACTACAAAAATATATCTCAATCAATTTATATTAATGGTACTGATTTGTAACATAAACATTATTTATTTTTATATAATCTTGATCAAACTTTAAATCGTTTGACTCTTCAAAAAATGAATAATTACACGCTCTCGTGGACGGAGAGTTATAGTTTATCAATTCAACATTGAGGTAATTACACCCTTCTGTCCTTACGACCCAAGTATCCAACACAAGCAGCTTCAGTGTTAACAGTGGTGGAGCTGGCCATTTTTCACACCCCTAGGGCCACTAAATATCACCCAAACAAGGTCTAATACCAATATAGATAATAAAACTACCTTATAAATGCATAAACTTAGATGATATCTGACTTTCATGCTTAAATCACAACGTAACCTATAAACACATGGAAGAAGTAAAAGAAAATATCTAGCAAATCGTCTTACTTTTCATCCAATCATAAACATCTTCACCTTTGATGGTTGCAAAGACATCTCACTCAGTGTAATATATGTTGACTATACTCCCTCCGTCTTGGTAAAGGAAGTCGTTTTGGACAAGGTTTGTATCAAACGGTGGGAATATAAATCATCAATAACTTAACTTTTAGGTTATTGAGTTTGTAAATATGAAAATTATATAAACAGATTTGTTTTAAAAATACTTTCATAAAAGTATACATATATCAAATTTACATAAATATTTTTATAATAACAAGAGGTCAAAGTTTGTTTTGGAGACCGTGTCCCCGCCATAAATCGACTTCTTTTACGGAATGGAGGAAGTATATATGTTCGGTTCATGGTTTTACGTGGCTGATAAGCCGACTAATAATGCTGATTTGTTGTGAATGAAAAACATTATATCATGGTGATAAGGCGACTAATAATGCTAATTTGTTGTGAATAAAAAATCAATCATTCCCTATCTTGTTTCTTAATTGACAAATTTTTAACTAACAATTTGATCATTGAATGACACCAAAAGGTCAACCTAATCAATTAATCATTTAATGAGTTAAAAACTAAATTAGATCTTGAATTTTTAGAAAATTAGATCTAGAATTTGAGAGTGGATTTTACCTAATTGAAAACTGGCTTCAAGTGCCCGGGCCAGTGCTAATGCCCGTGTGCGGCCCAGTGCGGCACTTGCCTACACTGTGGCCAGTGCCCTTTGTTCCATTGGACTTCAGGTTGGGCCCAATGTCTAGGACAACCTCGGGTTGGGCCAGAAATTCAAGAGCACTGCAGAGGTATTTTGGGCCATTTCTAGGGTTGTGGCCCTAAGCCGCATCCGTCTTGAGTGTTGAGGATTTAATTTACTTTATTTACACATCAGAAAACTTTGATCATCTGATCTGTATAAACATATAAGGGATCCATAGTTTGATGGGGTTTGACCTGAACTACATGGTGTGATTAGTTGCTTGGCTTCCTAGTGCCTGGCTAGCAAATCTAAGCCTGGCTCACTAGAGCCTGATATATGCAATGCAAGAGGTTAGTGTTTGGTTTCATGGTACTAGCTAAGCATGTATTGCCTAGATCTTGTTTGGTTGCCTCGCATGTATTATTCTCTTGGACATTCCATCGAGCAATTAGCTCGTGCCACCACCGACATGTAGGAAGAAGAGCAGTGCCTGGCTAGCAGATCTAAGTCTGGTTCACTAATGCCCGATTCAAGAGGTTGGTGTTTGGTTTCACGGTACTAGCTAAGCATGTATTGTCTAGATCTTGTTTGGTTGCCTAGCATGTATTCTTTTCTTGGACATTCCATCGAGTAGTTAGCTCGTGCCACCACCAGCGTGCAAGAAGAAGAGCAGTGCCTGGCTAGCAAATCTAAGCCTGGTTCACTAAAGCCCGGTATATGCAATGCAAGAGGTTGGTGTTTGGTTTCACGGTACTTGCTAAGCATGTATTGCCTGGATCTTGTTTGGTTGCCTAGCATGTATTCTTCTCTTGGACATTCTATCACGCAGTTAGCTCGTGCCACCACCAACATGCAGGAAGAAGAGCAGCAGCAGCAGCGCCACCACCGTAGCAACGAATTAGAGGAGGAGCGGGATGAGCTCGTGGAGACATTGCGATGGCATACAGGGAGACATCAAGGCCGGAGGTGACTTCGGGCATGGAGATCGAGACCTCGACCTAGGGTCATCCATGGTGGCGGTGGCGGTGATTTAGGGCTCGGGGAAGGTCGTGCGGGGCATTCGCGATGTCCATGGCCATGGCCGTCGTCAGCATCCTCGATAGCGCGCACACAAGGGCCAGGGGAAGGTCGTGTCAGGGCACTCGCGGCGTCCATGGCCATGGCCACCGTCGGCGTCCTCGATAAGCGCACGCGAGGATAGGGAAAGGTCGTGTAGTTGTCACCGACGGCTTCGCCCTCGGCGGCCAGCAGCGGTCGCGTGTAGATACCGGTGGCGCTAGCCGGGAGCACAGGAAAAGTCACCAACGAGCTCAAACAGGCCAGGCTTGTTGGAAACTGAGGGGAGAAGTGTTCCCCACTAAGCCCGGCTATAGGCTCCCCA
>JADLZK010006983.1:0-117778 GCA_015847255.1 Hyparrhenia diplandra | reverse complement strand
AGATAGATATATATTTTCTCCTGGGCGATTTTCCACCGCTATTATCACGAGTAATTCATTTAGATATCTGCTGTCAATGGCAAGTTGAATTTGCATCAATGGCTGAATACCATTAAATGCCATTAAATTTAAATTTCTAGATTTGTCAAATCGCCTTGCAATTTAGATCTTCTTTAAATCCTTTCTAGGCAAAAATGACCTGAGTTCCCGTTTCGCCCCCCGAGTCTTCTCTCTCACGTCCATCCATCCCTCTCCCGCAGTCCGCTCATTTCTTCAGCAAGGCCGGCTGGAGAGCCCGCCCCGCCTCCAGCCCAGCCCCCACCGGCGCCCCCGCCGCCCACAGCCCCAGCCCCCGCCACCCCAGCCCCAGCGCCGCCTCCGGACGTGAGCGCGCGGAGAGGAGGGAGCGGGCCTCCGGGGCGAACGCCACGTTCAGACGGCGGTTGAGGAGCCTGAGACCCCCGATCCTCCTTCAAGATTTTGGTGGGTCACGCCCGGCGCCGCGAAATTCCCTCATGCCTACGTAGGTTCGTCCTCCAGATTCGATTTTGTTGGCCCTTTTGATCCGACGCAGATCCGTGTGATTCTCGGCTGATTCTGCAATTCCGGCGGCAGGAGGCTTGCTCTTGCTGCTTTTTGGATTGGTGACGCCCTCCCATGGGGTCTTGCAGGTGTAGGAGGGTTTATTCCGTCTGATTAATCTGCGGAGAGAAAGCCGCTGCGGCTGCGCGAACATGGCTGGCGAGGAGGTTCCGGAGGCGAGCGGGACCAGGAGGCGCATGGATCTAAACCTGTATCTCAGCCTCCCTCCATTGCCGCAGCCTCCAGTCTGGCTGGACACACCGATGATTTCCCCGACGTTGATGCGCAACTTGACTGGTGCTGCGCCAGAAGCCCCAAGAACGGTCGAGCCTGAGGAATCGCTCGCCCCGGCTGCGGCGGCCTATTCGCCGTCCAATGCGCTTTCCACCCCGGAGGAGCACCCAATGCTTGATCCCATAGTTTATTCCTGGCTGCACGGCAGTACCGATGGTGAAGAGGACACTGATGCTCCTGAGCCGGGCCAGTCAATGGTGCCAATGTCTCTAGGTCGCAGTTTCTGGTAGCTGCCACTGGGTTGGAAGGTGATGATCTGCCTGTAGTAAGGTTTGTGCGCCCTAGTCGGGTGGCTGCTCGTCGAATGGAGATGGTGAACACAAGTATACCTCGGCGGTCCGATCAAGGGGCTGCTGCAATTGAGGCCGGGACTCCTGAGCTTCGCCCGAGGGTGATACAGATTAGCCAGCAGCACAGCATTGTCAGGCCATCCTCAGCGAACCGCACTGAAGGGGCAGATAGTGCAGATGCCGATAGGTTTGTCTTGGCAATCCAGCGCACTCATGACTCTTTAGAAGCAGCAAGGCGGCAAAAAAAAGCTAGATGACGACAAGGTGTGTGGAAATGGTGCTGCTAAGAAGGATGGGCCCTGTGATTGCAACTCCAGCTTTGAGTGCAATATCTGTCTTGACCCAGCTAAAAAGCCTGTAGTTACACCCTGCGGTCACCTCTTCTGTTGGCCATGCTTGTACCAGTGGCTTACCCACATTCACGCCACTCTGAGTGCCCTGTATGCAAGGGTGAGGTGCTAGAAGTGAATGTCACTCCGATATATGGAAGAGGCGGTGAAGAAGGGAATTCCACCAACCCTGACTTTCCACCCAGGCCACGAGCACACAGAACGGAGGGCCTGAGGCAACAGCTGCAAATGGCAGACACAAGAGGAGGATTTGCAACAGTGGTGAGGCAGTTGATGCAAAACCAGGGTATAGTTGGAGGCTTCCCAAACCCAACAGGAATCTAAATGAATGCGGTTCCTGCAGGCCGGCAAAGGGCTAGGGCTCGAGGCAGCAGAGGCAGGATAATAATGCATCACCTTCCATACATGTTGTAGCGCAGAATATGGGCAATGTTGCCTCTGAGAGCAGCAATCAAATCCAGTTGCCACATTCTAATGGTGACAATGCTGCACAGATAGTTCTTGCAGCTCCTCAGCAGTCATCTTCTGTCGAACAGCTGTCAACTTCTAGCACCACAGCTGTTATAGTGGGTGAGCCTGGGTCAAGTAGGCGTCAAGGCCTTCAGAGTCCCCAACCATAAGAAGAACAAGGAGGGAGGCAGCAGTAGGTACCAGAGTGTTGTCACTCACTTCAATAAAACCTACAGATCATGCCCCAGTGTTAGTTATTACCATGATTAGCTCCAGTAACATTTCAAGGTCAATAATGTAGGAGTGTATATGCCATCACTACCCCACCTTTCTCTTACGTTACCATGTGTCATGTATCTTCATGGAGTTGAAATGTCAGTTCCAGTATCTATGATAATCTTGATCTTCTGTATACTGGGAATGTATTTTCTGATTTAGTCTCTGTTTCTGGTATGATATGTCATTATAACTTCCCTGCTGTGGGCATTCCTGAGTTTCCAACATAGTTATTCATCAGTGCAAGCATGGGAGAAGGTCTATTTGGTGTGTATTCATGGGCATTTTGTCAGATGGTCCCCTAGTCGCCGCCGTCAAGAAACAGAAGATTGGGAATGGGCAAAATGAGTGTGCGTTCAAGGCTGAGGTCAATACTATCAGCAAAGGTACATCATAGCCATTTGGTTTTGCTAGTAGGCTATTGAATTGCAGATGGCCATGAATGCTTGTTTATGATTTTGTTCCTAACAACACACTTTATTACCACCTCCATGACGAGAACATTTTTCTTTCACTTATATTATTTTCTAACATTTATTTAATACCAGCTTCATGAGAACACTCTAATTATTCATTGCTTATATGATCATTAACTTGACCACTCAAAACTGCAGCAAGTGAAGCAGCACTGGATTGTTGGACAAGGGTTAAGATTACATTTGGAGCAGCCTGAAGGATTGGTTTACTCCATGAAGATTGTAATATTCTTACTAAATTAGCGATCCCCTAACGTTAGGTAGTTTTCTTAGTATTTGTCTGTTTTTGTTCCTTATGTCATCCACGTGATATTCATAGGGATATTAAATCATTCAATATTTTACAGTATAACTATTTTGAAGCTTAGGTATGATGTGATTTGATGTCCAAGTCTAGAGGTCAATATTTTGGTATATATTGCGATTATAGTTTTTGTCTAAATTTTTTATACTCTATTGAAACTATCCAGGTTTCTGATTTTAGACTTACAAGGTTAGTGGCTGCTTCCAATACACATGACACCACACGTGTAGTAGGGACATTTGGGTAAGTACTAAGTAATGAAGCAAATCCACACCACCTTGCAATTTTCAAAGTTTATTGGCTAATCTATGCCCCAGTATAGTCTAGTTTATATAGAACTTACATGATTTATCCTCTCCAGGTATTTGGCTCCAGAATATGCATTGTCAGGCAAGTTAACAGCAAGTCTGATGTGTCTTCTTTTGGGGTAGTTCTTTTGGAGCTTATTACAGGAAGAAAACACGTTGATGCTTCTCAGCCATTGGAGATGAAAGTCTGGTCGAATGGGTGAGTTCATTTTTTTTATATATAAAATGTGGACTTACTGCATGCCACTAATGTTAGGTACCCCTGTTTTGCTAGGCGCTAGGCGGATTTTCCCTCGGCGACCCTCTGCCTAGCAACTAGTCGGGAGTAATGGGGCCTAGACGTTTCTAGGCTTTTTCTAGGGCGGTTTGGCATTTTGCCAATTTAGCACAATATATATATACAACTAATAATTACTCCATATATATAGCTGAATATATATCAGCAGCTAGTAATTACTATAGTCAGGCTCAGAGACATACCTGACCTTGGTGGCTGTCTTCCAAGTTCCTTCCTCATGCTGTCCTACAACACATTTTGACATCTTGTAAATAGTGAATACTAGTTAATAGGCAGCAAGCAGTAATGAAAAAGAAGTAGGAAACAAGAAGTTGACACTTATCTCAATGATTCCAGCCACCTCCCAAGCACACTGTATGATATGAGCAGCCAATAATTAGAGATTTTAAAAGCATAAACACAACTACACAAGCACATGGCAGCAAGCACAAGCACAACACAATTTAAAAAAATAAAAGGCATGACAGCCAGTTCATACAGTACCAGTTCAGTGACTGAACTTCAGTCACACAACACACAGACACAACACACATGACATAGCACACAACAGTAGCACATAGTTCTTAGTTCAGGTCTCACAAATCACAAAAAGAAAACACAAAACATAATTCATAAATCATAAGACCAAGGATGGAGATGGTCCAGATCATATTTCATCTTCGCTGTAGTTCTCATCATCATACTCTTCATCTTCAGACTCAAATTCTTCTCCTTCATACAGCTCCCTCAGTCTTGCACTTGAAACCGACTCTCAAGCTCTTGTTCTGCTCCCACTGCCTCTCAATAAGAGACCAAGGTATCCCTGTACCTTCCATCTCATCCTCATCTTCCTCATCTCTAAAGAAAACTAATGCACAATCATCCCCACCCTCTTGGAGAAAACCTTGAGCTTCAGTTGCATCACTAGACAAGAGAACATCAGTGATCTTCTTTGACTTGATCTGTGCTCTCTTAGTAATTAGCCTATTGTTGAATTGAACATACACCAACTTTTCAAGGCGGGCTGTAGTAAGTCTATTCCTCTTCTTAGTGTGTATCTACAAATATAAAAATAAGAGCATTTTTAGTAGTGCAATTTAAAGATATTGCTGCTGAAATGTTCATAGTAGAAAGGTACTAATCCCTTCAAACCCACTCCAATTCCTTTCACAACCAGAATCACTTGATGCCAAAGATAAGATTCTTGTAGCCATCCTCTGTAAAGCAGGTGTTTCAGTTCCATACAACCGCCACCATGAGGCTGAAACAAAAGAAAAACACCTCTACATGTTAGAAAACAGCAAACAACCATGTTTAAAAACAGCAAACAACCATGTATTAAGATCATACAGTACTAAGGTATGTGTAGATTTTCTGATTTCTAACCAGTAACTCAGCCTGGGCGTTCGGGTTTTACCCGAAATTTCGGGTCGGGTTTTTCGGGTTTTTTGTTCGGTCTTTGTTCGGTCTTCGGTCTTCGGGTTACCCGAGATACTAGAGTTCGGTCTTGGGTTGGGTTCGGGTTTGTTCGGGTAAAACCGAAAAGACCGAACAAACAAACATTCAGCTTGCAGAGCACCAACATTAACAAGCGCAGACACTACAAAAGCCATTACTCAGGGATCAAGAGTTCAGCCATTACTGTCCAGGGATCAAGATCAAGGTGACCATCCAAAAGAGCTAACATACCATTCAGCTTACATAGCAGCAGCATTTTTTTGTGTGACAAGAATAGCAGCAGCATTAAGACACTACAAAAGCAAAGCAGGTTACAGCACTCAGGCTATTCTCAGATCCTTGGGAACCCAACTGAACATTGGCTGCTCCTTGCTTGCTTGCCCTTGGTAATAGAAATAGTTGTATCCACTAGAATTCAGGACAGTGACAGCATGTCCTTTGCTTTCCCTGAAGAAAACAAGTAAGCAGTACATGTTTAGGCTCTAGTAAATACCAGGGCCAACTAAAGTATGACAGAGATAACAGGATCTAGTAAATACTAGGACATGTTCAGGCTCAAGTAAACACAGAGAACAAGTACTGTGAGAAGGTTGTATATATACTTTGTGCGCCATGGATGAATATATGCATCTGACATTCAGTCACCATGCATATGCAAACTCTATTCAGTCACCATGGTGACATTCAGTCACCGCACCATTCAGTCACATTCACACACTAAAAATAGATACCATTCATCCAGTAATTATGTGCAGGGAACAAAACACTCCATCCAAAGCACTAATGAGGAACATGCACTTCAGTTGTGTAGCTGCATCAGATAAGACTGCAGCTAATACTAAAAAGAGAAATGCAGTAAATTCATTACAGCAACCCACTGACTCTTTGTGCAGACTCACTCACCCAACCCATTGCTCTCAATACAGCAAATTGCAGCTAGAGTGTATATGCTAACAATTCATTAATACTGACCAAATGAATAGTATTCTTTTTTAGAGTAGCTCCTGATGACTACCAAGTATTGTACAAAGTTACAGTGAGATGGGAAACAAAAAACATTCACCACCATCTCCACTTCAACTAGGAAATGCAGGTAGCGGAATTCATTTTACTTTAAAAATTCAGTCAGATTAAATGCACTCTGAATTCAGTCATTCAGTAGTTTTTTCCTCCTCCAAATTCAGTCAGATTAAATGCACTCTGAATCAAAAGAAACAGTAGCACTATGTTTTGACAAGAATTCCATCAAGAAAGAAATTTAGACAGGGCCCTATAATTATACTTGATGAGTTATCTAGCATTCAGCTACAGCAATTTAGACAGGGCCCTATAATTCAGTCACTCAGTGCTAAACTAGACAGAGATCCAGCACACAGCAGTAACCATCCAAGCCCTTTAGCATTCAGCTACAGCAATTTTATCAGGCTGGTCTTTGACTCGCATGAGTTGACCCAATCACATGGACACACCACACAATTTCGGCCTGCCAAACAGTAACAGAGGTGCAGGTCTGAATGTTACAACTCAACCGTTTATGCAGATAAACAGTGAAAAAATGAGGGCCCCAATTATCGCCACAATATACTATTTTCTCCCGCTAGGTGCTAACAGAAGGATCTGATTGACATGTTACACTCCAATCGGGGAGGCAAATCCTTCACCTCAACAGGAACAAACCAACGGCAGTTTATATAATCCATTAACAGCTCTGCAAATTAACTAACAAATCCAAATCCAACAAGCCAAGAACCAAACCAACAAACAAAGGAGGCGGATGCTTGGTCGTACCAGCGAACCGCGATGGGACTCTGTGCTCCTTGTAGCCATACTTCTGCCACTACCCGCGAAGGGATCCGTCGGCCGTGGATGAGGAGGACGCCAATCTTGGATGAGGAGGACGCCGACCTTGAATGAGGACGACGCCGGCCTTCTTCTCGCCGAGGGGCCAGGGTTGTGGGAGTGGAGGCTCGGGGAGTGGGAGGCGAGGGGCTAGGAGAAGATGGGAAGGAGGTGAGGCGCGGGCAATGGAGGCGCGGCGCGGCGGCGGTTGGCCGGGCGAGGATCGGCGGCGGCGGCGTCAAACGGAGGATAAACAGCGAGGTCATCCGAATCCGAGAGTGGAGGGGCGGGCGCCCTAAGTTGTCCAAAGTCGGTCTTCGGTAATCGAAGAATAACCCAAAACCGATACAAGAGTTCGGTCTATTCGGTTCGGTCTGAACTTTCCCAGGACCCAGGACCTTGGTTCGGTCCGCTCGGGTTCGCCCTGGGTCCGCTCGGGTCCTTCGGTTCGGGTTGTTCGGGTTTTGCGCGTGAAAGTGACCAGTAACCATAGTCATGAAATTGAGATCCACTAATAAATAACATGACCATTTCTTGAAACATCAACGGATGTGTCAGCTTCTTCAAGCTTCGACTGTTGATTTCCTGTCCCCCAGTCTGTCAGACCAATATCCATTAAGTTGAGGTGGAATGCCTCAAAATTCGAGTTCTATCATGCAGTTGCTAAGTCCTTGATGATGCTTTCACTAGTTTAATCTTTTCCCTTAAAAAGCTGAAGAGCTGAACGGCCCTTGTATTTCTTTGATGACATGGGCATTGCTCCTGGTTGTTCCTGTCCATAAGATGTTTAATTCTTCCACTAGTCCCATTTGCATAGCATGTCAACCAAGAGATGAATAGTGATCCAGGGGAACCCAGTTGCTAAAAAGTTGTAGGACTTTTAGCTTTTTATAAAGTGGGCAACCAGATTATTCTTTCAGAGTGGCACACAAAAGCTTGATGCAGGACCAAAGCAAAAACCAGTTATAACTCTTGCAATCATGAAAGGAGAGCTGACACATTACAGAAATGACATCTGAATTGATTGGAACATATTCCCTGTGGCTATTTTCTGGAGTTAGGGATGTCATGCTGTCTTCATGTATTGTGTGTATTTGTGTGATGGTAAAAAACATGCTGGTGATGATAATCCATAGTTATTTGAAATAGTTGCAAAGTCTAGTTGTTTGAAATAGTTGTAAAGTCGCTATGTCTTTGACAATGAAGAAAATGAATGCCATATCCAATCAATGAGATAGGTTTGTAACTGATACCGTATGATCTTAACTCAAAACCTGGCACTAAGGCCAATGAAATCCTCACAACACTGCTGGATTTGGGGATCACAAGGCTGAAGCGCTAGGTCGAAAGTGGAGGGAGGCAGGCGCTATTGCCAAGGGGGCCCTGTTTCCAAAAAGGATCTGAGGGAACTTTGGGGAGTGTTTCTTGACAACGCCCTTGTGTTTGACGAATTGTGCATAGGCCTTTAGGCTGATCGCCTTTGCAGCCTGAGCCATTTAATAAACATGTCGAATCATTTGCGGAATGGTAAGGCCAGTAGTAGCATTCAGTTACAGTCAGTGTCGTATAATTTAGTTAGTTAGGATTTGATGTAGTTTTATGGCCAGTACAATAATGTACATATATTGCAGAGTTGCAACATATCATACGCAAACTGGTAACGGTTAGCTCTTTGCAAAGCAGGATTGTGTAATGAATTGTATGTTTTTGAGATAGCAACATCATACTCAAGTTCCTGTTTTTGGATCAAACATGTTCAATTGATTCCAGAATAACACATGCAAACACTCAACTTATACATACTAGTATAATACCCGTGCTAACGCAACGGTGACATTCAAAATACAAAGTAAAAGAACAAAAATATTATTTCTCTGCATAAAAACTCCACCATTGCAACTTAACGCGCCACACACATGATACAAACAAACGTATGATCTGGGATTCCTTTTTACTGAAATTGACTTAAATTTCTTCAAATACAAAAAGAATACATTATTCGGCCAACGAGTTCTATATCATTCAGAAGAAATAGCAAGCATTGTGGCGTTGGTTTTTTTTTTTTTTTTTTGAGTGGTGGCATTGGCTTTCTTTTTAAAAAACCTGAATCTCAACTCTGAAGTGTATAACAACTTTCAAAAAATAATCACATTCCTAGCATTCATAATATCTTTATAATATCAATGTATGTCTTATCTTTGGCCAAGGGGAATCACTTCAGCATTCGAGAACACATGAAGCCCAGGAGCAATTGTTTGAATCACAAGTTAAATATAAACCATGGTTCCTGAGTTCACATCGGCCAATATAAGGTTAAATCCATTGTACTGATCTCCTTGGCTATTTCTGTCGCATACTACAATGGACCATGTAGGCCCTACATTCAATAAAGGTTTTCTTAAGACAGACAAGGAAGCTATGGGCGGAAACATAAGCTAAAAATTGAAGGTAGCAAAATGGGCTACTCAGTATGTAATTCTATAGGATGGACATCAAAACAATCAAACTATGGTGATACTTTGTCAGATAAATAGAGTTCAATCAGAGTTGAGAGATTTCAATTCATTGCAATTTTCACTGCAAACCAAATATTCAAGTTTTCAATAATCACAACAATACTACTTCAAGAAAATGTGCAATCTACCTCCTCTAGTAAGCATTACGACTCTAGCTGCAACAATGCATGTTTGGTGCAGGTATTGTGAAAGAAGCAAACATGTGGAACAGAGGAAATTTATGCCAACCAAGGCAGTGGTGCCTGATACTTTCCCCCGTTGGTGACAGCTAGGAATTAAGGTTATGTATGTATGCCTCAACAACTTTTTAGCATCTAGGTCACAAAATTAAAGCAGAAGTAACATTTTAAAACTATAATTAGATTAATTACAAATCAAAAATATTTCCCTGCGTGTTCAGAACTTGCAAGACTGAAAGAGACCAGGAGAGTCATGGGAGCTGCTCCACTTCAACTTCATCTCATTTTTAGCCTAGATTTCTCACGCCCTTTCCCATTAATTTCGCATTGTTAGTATTGCAGCAGGTATGAAACTGAGATGTCAACGCCCGCTAGCTGAATGATCTCACTTCATAAAAACGCCCTGGACACACACGACGGAGACAAATCACGAGCTGCCGCCCCTCAGCAATCGCCAATTCACCATCAGAGTTGGAGTAGACTCGGGGATTGGGGAGAGAGAGGAGTAACATAACATTTAGGGCGAGGGACGGTAGTCTGAACCTTACCGAGGTGGGTGTGGGAGGAGGAGGGGCGCAAACAAGAAGCACCACGGGGGGGTGCACTGCACGGTGCGCCCCAGCGCCCCGCGTCCACGCCGCCTCCCGCTGTCCCGCCGCCGACAGCGGGTCGTACGTCGGCAGCGCCGCCGCTGGTGTCCGACACGCGCGCCCTGCTTGACGATCGCCTCATCACCGCGCGCCCGCGAGACGGACGTTGGCCTCGCGGCGAGGAGAGACGCGGCCGGTGGCCTCGAGCAATCGAGCTGTGTTGGACGGGTGGGGTGCCGAGGCAGGGGATTCCATTCACGGCATGTCGTGATCCATGGCCTCCGTCCTCCGCCACGGTCTTGTGGCCCAAGTACGAACACCCGCCGCCGGCCATGTTCTCCTAGGTCCGGCAATCCAACGCACCTCGTTGAAGAGTGCCTCGCTGGATCGCGCCCCGCACCCCGGGTGTCGTCGGTGTCGGAGGAGAGGGTGGAGGATGGCGGCGCTCGATTGGCTGCGGCGGAGGAGAGAGGGAAGCGGTGGGCGAGTTCCTTTCCATTTAGGCTGTGACGGGGCCTAGATGGGGGCGTATCTGCGATCGCGGTAGGGCCCGTGAGTCTCGCCCTTGATTAGCGGCGACGTGCGGCTAATCCATCGCTGCGGGAGGAGAGGGAGTTTGACACAACTAATATTGACCCTTGGATCATGAGTGAGTAAGGGTAAAGAACCGGTATTTAATCCTACTGGAGTGTCCGTTTTGAAAAGATTTTGTTTTTTTTTTTTATTTATAGCCTCAAGAAAGTTGGTGCGTTAGTAGGGTGATTGGTTTTGAGTTTGGTTTTTGGAATATGAATACATTCAATAAATTACTGAAATTGACTGCTTACAGGGTTGTCATAGCAGAGCTTCTCAGAAAGGTATGGGCAAAAGCTCCAGTGATGGTAGAGCGTGGTCAGAGATGGAGGATAGAATAACTAAATTGTCTGAAAGCAGCTCTTCAGTCTACTAGTCCCCAACTCGTGCAACTCATTCAGGTAATTACAAAGTTCTCTTTTTTCGTTGCTGGCATTCTTCTTTCATTGAAGTGCTTAACTATGACTTCTCTGCGACTCCGTCTGTTGAATTTGGTTCCATCTTTTCCTTTCCTGGTTGAGAACCTGCACCCTTTTGTAGTGGAAATTTGAGAACAATTTCATACGCAGAAATTTTAGTCCTTGAATATCGCATATCCTGATTTTTTTTTTTTTTTTGCGAGGCGCATATCCTGAATTTATTTGCATTTTAGGCCAAAGATTTACATGTAGATGGCTGCAGCTTGAATTTATTCATTGAACATCACAGCACCTGACATAATTGCAATGTTTACCTTCTGGATTACATTTTTGCATGCTTTGTCTTCGATAGTGCTAATAGTTGGTATTGTTTATAGCTCAGTCCGGATAACATCCTCCCCGAAGAAATTGAAGATCGTGATGTCTCTGATGCTAATTGGATGCCTCTTCCTTTCAAAAATTCTTGAAGCATTGTTGTGGAGAGGGACACTAACTCAGCTGACAAGATCTTGTTGGACTCACCTATAACATCTTGCAAAAAGGATTTGTACCATTATTGTCGACTGTCTAGGAATCATATGCTTGTAGTATTGGAAACTGCTCTATCATGAATTAAGAGGGAAGAACTTTAAGAGGCTGTTGAATTGTTGATGTACTAGAATATGTGGTTGAAACCACCTACTAGCTGAAAACATGGGAATCAATTCAAAAACGTATTTTGCCCATTAAAAAAAAATCTTGCTACATCCATAGTGCATGCAAATATTGCTGACATGAAGAAGTGCATAGGCAAACTCAAACTACAAAAATCGTACAAAATGTCATGAAGTTCATGTCACTAAAAGACAATACTCAATTTTGTCTTCTAGTGCATAGGCACCAAACTAGAAAAATATACGAAAATGTCAAATATGAGGTTCATGTCCACAAAAGACAATACTCAATTTTGTCTTCTAGTGCGCATGACCCAAAATTTTGTCAGTTTTATTTGTTTTTTTTCCGGTACGAGTGTGAATTGACTCTTTTCATGTGAGTCCATATTTGTATGCACTATGGATTTGCCAAGTTTCATACTTTTTTGAACTATATCAAAATACATGTTTTTGAATTGGTTTCTATATTTCCGATATATATCAATACTCCCTCTATCTCTAAAAAATCAATTTCTAGGGTAAAAACTCATCTCCAAAAGAATCAATTTCTGGAGGTGAGCAGTCCATCGATCCACATTAATCTTTTTTGTATTCTATAGGTTGCATTTAACATAACATCTCTCTCCAGGGCTCTCAGCCGGGCGAAATGTCGTTTTCCATCAGGCGTATGTCATTCTTCCTCCTCCTGACTCCTTCCTTCCTGCTCGTCGCTTCTCCTCTAGATTGGGCCCTCTCCCTTCCTTCTCCGGTGAGCGGCGTGAGGGAGCCCCCCTGCCCCCCCTGCGTCCTGTATAGTTTTAGATGTTAGTTCTACCTTGGATGGATGTTCTCCCCATCTGAAGTTGTACCGAGGTCGTCACTACCGTCTCTTTGGTTTTGGTGGCCAGCATCATTATCTCCGATGGTGCTCTAGCCACGGAATCCGTAGCTCATGGATACGGCAGATCCCAGGTACAGAATAAAATAAAGTTTTCCCATTCTCCTCTGGCCAAACTCTCTTGCCCCATTTTTAGATCGGGCCATGGCTCTCTTGCCTGGGATGTGCTGGGAGGTGAAGGAGAGAAAATTCTGCCGGCGACAAGATTGACTATAGAAGCTCCGGCGCCATGTCGCCATGGTTTGAGTCTCGATGGAGTGCCTCTGTGCGGGAGTGAGCCTGTTCGGTGGTTCTGAGCGTTTCCGGCAGATAAACGTGCTTTGAATGCGCTGCTGGTAAATTACTTGTTGGGATGGCTGCGAACAGGGCATGAGTTGCGCTGCGCTGCTGCCCGCGGGAGAAGCCCTGCCTCATTGTTCTCCAGGCCCATGGTGGGGGCGGGGCTAGGGGCCTCCGGTGCGCCGCGGTCGTCGTACCCTGCTTGGCAACCTATATCGCCACAACGACGTGCCTCGACATCCCCTCGCACATCCGCCTCCGGTGGTGGGTCGTGCTCCTTTCCCCATTGTTTCTCATGGCTTGCCACAGAAGATCCGTGTTAGTGGGGATGGGTGGGCCCCAGAGGTCCTGTCATGGGGCTTATCTCCTGCAGCATGGAACCACTTTATTGGTGCTAGAGGGCATACAACGCTCCGTCAAAAGCACACCCTCTTCTCCTCGATATGTGCCCTCCACCTCTTCTCAGCTAGCTTCATGTGCCGAGATCTCCAATCCAAGCCAAACCCTCTTGCCGGAGGTGCGCTGTGAGGTGAAGGGAGGAAATAACTTCGGTGGTCAGGCTGTGCTGCTCTTCCGCGGTGGTGCCCGAGTCTCCTGCCGCGGTTCTACATCGCCGCCCGTCGTACTGCAGCTATGCTGCGTCAAACTTTTCAAAACTTGCGTCGTCATCGAGCCGTTCATTGTCGTCACTATTGCAGCTCGTTACCGGCCACCATGGGTCTTCATCGACCCTTTTTCCTTCACTCTGGCGTCATGCTTCATCTAGATCTTACCTTGTTGGAGTTTTTTGAAGGATCATGGGCCCTCCTCAACCTACACTATAAGTGAGGCCTTTCTATCCTGGCGTACCGCATGCCGATCTCCTCAGACCTGAGTGGTGATGTGTGTTTTGTTTTCTCCTTCGTGGTGACACGTATAGGATAGATGAAAACGTGTCCAGTGCACCGGTCTGAATTGGTCTTGGTTTGCTTCCTCCACCTTCTTTGAAGGTGCTATAATGTTGCTTTTTCTATATAACATATGTAAAAACATCTCTCTCCTACACTGCTATTGGATACTTGAAACAACACTACTTAATTAGACTTCTTGGTAGTTGGAGAGTTATTAATGTTTAGTAGTTTAACGAGGGGTAGCGTAAGTCTTTTATTGTCTTTTTGCTAACTGGCCCCCAAAGTTGCTAGAAATTCATTTTTTCGAGAGATAGAGGGAGTAATTCTCACCCGTTTTGCTGGATCTGCTGGTGGGGAAATAGACATGGATTTGTTTTTGTATAATAAAATGTGAAGGGTCCTATTTGAATCCACCCAAGTAACAGTTAGATATATTAGCTAGAAGAAATAAGCTAATAGCTAATTGTTAGTAGGTGGAATGTAAGACATTAGCTAAGGATCTAAATAGGTCTTCAACTAATGTTTTTAACTGTTAGATGCAGGGGATCAAATAGGAATAAAGTTGTGGAGATGATTTGATGACATGGATCGTGCTTCTACGAAGTCACTAGGGAGTTGACATCTTACGAAATTTAGTTAGTTCATGGATAACGACTATTAATCCATCCATCTGTCAAGACGAAGCTAACATGAAATCAATCGCCCTTTCGTAAAACAAAAACTAGAAATTGCAGCAAGATCTTACAACTGACAGAAATCCGACAACAGCAGACCAAAAACTAGAAAAAGTACAGATAACTAGGTTTCCACTGTGTCGCCACCTCGTGTGCCATGTCGTGTGCCCCCCTGCCCAGATTGGAAGTACGCTGGTGTTGTGGGCCCCCTGCTGCTGCGATTACTAACCATTGTAATCTAGAAACGCCGAGCCACCGTGCCCAATTTGGTCAGTGCCGAGCGTCGGACTGGTTGCAGACTGCTATGGAGATCCGAAAACAGAAAGTTCCATTCATTTTCAGCGCAGTCTATATTTCGAGCAAACATGGACTCTGCTTTTGCAAATCGCTCGCCATATTTCCAAGTAATGATTTCAGCGGTTTGTAAGTTCTTAAACTGAAAAGGCCAACTCAAACTGCTTCCGGTCAGCAGAAGACGTCAAATCCAATAACCAAATTCAGAAGAGTTGCTGGGCTTTCTGAACGAAAGATAAACTGATTTCAATTTCTTTTATCCGGGTATTGGGCCTTCTGATTTCTGAAGAGATGAATTGCGAAAGTTGTCGGAAGTTCTACCCACGTAATGATTTTACGCTCCCCGAGTCGTCCACGCTACACCCGGTCTTCCATGTATCGCTGTTGAAGCCAGCTCCTCCACTGCCCGGAACCAATTCAAGCCGTTAGCTTCCGAACCTGATGAAACTCTGCTCGTTCACGAAGCGAGTCACGCAACGCCCGTCTTCATCGGCGCATGGTGCCCAAGCTGTCGGCCGATTCCTTATCAAGTGGAGTACTCTCTCGATGCCCGACCTCGCTACCTAGGAAGATCTTGAAGCTATCCGGCGGTAATGTTCCCTAATGCTCGGCATGGGGGACATGCCGGCTTGAAGGGGAAGAATGTTAGCGGTCATCGAGGCGACACTCTGGCCCGGTGGTTGAGAGAGGCCCAAGAGAGAGAGAGAGTTAGAGCAAGAAAGTGTTTGGGCCGAATGGGCTCCCATCAATTGTAACAAGAGTAAAGCCGGGGGAAGGTGCTCTCACTAGTGAGGGGGAGGGTGAGGAGAGGGCATGAACTGAATTGTCTACTTTCCTTTCTTGTAATAGAAGTAAGTAGCTGAGGTAGCGTCGCCCGGCGTTCGGGCGCCGCGCCGTGTTCTCGTTTAAGTCGAAGTCCTCGGTTAACATTGGTATCGCCTCCTCCGATCCCGGCCCGTGCCGATTCCCCTTCCGCAAGGCCGCGATCGCTTCCGGCGTCTACAGCGGACCCGTGGCGCCATGGATCCGATGGTCGCACCAAGTTCGACAAGGTGTTGACGCCCTCAGCGACCTCGTGGCGGTTAGTCTTCAGCTGCGGCGCCTCGAGAATTGGTGGACAATGATGAGAACCGCGGTCGATCCGGTGGCGGCCAGCGTCACCGTGCTCGGGAACTATGCCCGCGCCCGATACACGCCGCCCGTGGTGGCGGATAAGCTGAGGCGACCACGCCGGCGGCGGATCTCCGATCTGGGTGGCGGCGTCGAGGGACATCGAGCTCATCGCGATGAATCCAAGATGCCCTGACGGGTGGAGGCTCCGGCGGCGGTGACGATCTGTTTGTGGCATCCAGGATTGAGAGCTCCATCTTCTACCTCGTTCGAAATTTGGATGCAATCGTTCGTGGGGGACGCTCGGTGGTTCACTGCGAGCGACCCAAGCGTCGAGGGTTGGCTTTCCGACCGGTCCCATCTGCGGGATTTCAAGCCGACGGCCCCGACGGGCCATGATCGGCGACTACGGGATACGGGGGCATGGTGCTGCAGACCATGGCCCCGATCCCGGCATATGGTGCGATATGATCACCACCAATCTCATCCTCTTCGATTGGGGCACCCATCATCCTCTTCAACCCCCAATCCACCACCTCCTCCGTTTCCCCAATCCATCACCACCCCACCACCGTTTTCCCCAATTAGGCCTCCCTACTTTGAACCCTACCCACCACCAAATCCCCCTAATCCACCAATTCTCAACCATATTCGCATCCTACACCTCCACAATACCCTCCACCATATCCACCACTCAATCCCCCAACCCGCCACCCCTTGCATCGGTATGCGTAAAGAACCTCGGTACCCACGGCCTCCATTCGGTTCACCTCCATACAACGATCCCAGGTTCTCAAAGCCACAATTCCAGGTCTAGGCCAACTACCTAAGCTCAATTTCCCCAATTCGATGGTGACAACCCAAAAATTATGGCTGACGAGCAAACAATTACTTCCGAATGTACCATGTTCACCCATCTATGTGGATCACCGTCTCCACCCCCATCACTTCATCCATCTTGCGACACGCATTGGGCTGCGATTGTCGAGCCTCGGCTCACGCGGCATCTCTTGGGAGTCTTTTCGCGGCTATGATCCACGGCGCTTTAGCCGTGATCAGCGCATGAGCTACTCTTGTGCCAAATGTTCCACATACATATGGCGTCCACGGTGTGGACTATGTCGGCCACGTTTCCACGGCCTCGATTGAGCAATTATCCCCATACCGGCCATACCACGACACTCTTGCCTACACCCAACGTTTCATTGATGGATTCGCCCACATTCGTCTTTGTTGTTATGGTTTCATCACCACAAAATCTCGATCTCTTTGCAAGCTTGCCAAATGCGGGGAGGAGGAGGCGTCGACCATGGCGGGCACAAAGAGTTCAAGCCGGTGATGGTTCTCTCCTACACCGTTCGCCCGAGATCAAGGGGGCGCTTCCTATGCCCTTTGTTGGTATATCTTATAGCATAAAATATAGAGGTTTTTAAAATGAAAATAAGGGCTTAAAATGAATATTAACATAGTATAGGGGCTTGACTAACATAATTCCATGAGTTTTGGTGATTTATATATTTTTAGGGGGACTAAACGGATAAAAGCGGTAAAAAGCCCAAGAGTTTGCAAGCCCTACGCCATAAAGACGTATCCGTGACGTAATCCAACTTGGAACCCATAAGAACATTCTAGAAGACACCGGAGGACACGACGACGGAAAGGGGGCCCACTGGCGGTGTGCGGGCGCCCTAGTAGCGAAAACGGCGGGCCGGCGTGGAGGCCTTATTGTCGACCTACCTGCCGTCAACGTCGGTTCACAACCGCCATTAAGAAGAGATCTACACCGTTGCTCAAGGTCGGTTTGATCCAAGGGCTATGCCGTGCATCGCCTAGGGCTATATAACAAGACCCACGACCCTGGGTGAAACCCTAATTCATTCTAATTCATTCCAACTCCAAGTCATCAAGTCAAGATCCCAAGCCCTAGTTCCACCATATTAGAGCATTATTAGCTATCTAGGGTAAGTTCTAGAGGAAGTCAAGTATTGTCTTGAATTCACGATCGTCAAGAAGTAGCGGGGCCGAAGCTTCTCGTGGCTTCTCTCTTGTATCTAATTTGTAAGTATTTGTTTAGAATACAATTGCTATGACGTTGCTCTATTTAATGATTATATTCTTAGTTATATGTTTCAATGTCTATTATGATTATATATCTAGTATAGCTAGATTGTCTTTATATTCAAGCATGGAGTCGTATAGCGCTCACTTTATGGCGTCTTGGGTGAGTGGCCAACAATGTGTAAACGTGGTGTTTATACAACGTTTTCTGCGACATCACCCTATATTCGGGGCGTGTGGTAGATGCGTGGATGTGACACTCCCATTGAGTCCTTTGGAGTCCACCCCCGGAATGTAGGGCTAGTTGAACTTTGTTACTATGGTAGGTTGGTTTTGTTCCTAATCTTCCTTAGTAATATTCACCATGTGTAGATATATTGCTTTCTGCCATGATTGCTAGGTGTGTCTTTGCACTAATCTTAGTATGCATTGACATATAAGTAGGAGTAACCTAGGAATATTCTGTCTATGCTACCTATACCATCTATTTGCCCTTCTATGATAGATTCTAGTGGCATCTACGATGATCTTTGACTTGGCACTTATCATTTATCTTTATCTTTATATGACTTACCTGTTGAGTAGTTAGATTACATATGGTTTATTCTACTTTACCACATTGCATGTGACCTCAATCAATCTACCCATAACCTACCCCTTCCCTGTGGAACATATAAATCACGATACGGATAGACTCTGGTGAAGTGCTACAATGGGTTATTTTATCTATTAAACTTGCGGTACCAAATAGATATTATCATTGCAAGAGATTCAAGTGTCATATTAAGAATATCCGTTCACGCATTTCTTTTTTAGCGTTGTGAGCTAGGGTGTGAGACTAGTTTAAGTAGGCAATGCTAGAATGTGTGGTATAGCTTTTGTGCCTATCATGGTGAGATTAACTCCACCATAGATAATGTTCTGAGAGTCACACACCATAACTAACACCGTCTAACTTTATTAACTCTCGCTTTGACTTTTATTGGAATGTGAGATTAACTCCACATCCAAGCTAACTTATTAGATAGATGCCCTTATACATTTAAAGCCATCCTAGGGTTGGGTCTTAGATCCATCCTTTTATGATTGCGTTAAGAAATGTCAAATAAGCATTTACGGTGCGTTGCGGGGAAGGGTGCTAGCCAAAAAACATACATATTTGGATAGATTGATATCACTTGCATCACGTAAAGGTATTGAGGACACCATTAGTCACTACTCGAGCAGGGATTACCCTTGTTTTGTCTACTTGTGCTTATCTTATGCGGGGTAATGAATGAATTGGAGTGACGTCCCCGATAATTATATTGAAGATCCGAGTATCGAAGGGCAAGATCCAAGCTTAGAAAAAACTCCAACACCATTTGTCCTGGACGATCATTAATCAAGGCGAAAGCTTAACACACGATTTTGAGACTATGGCTACAAGATACTATGAGAGTTCTCTATTTCAACTTCTGGTCAATAGGGTTGGCGGTTGAGATTGGGGACAATGACTCTCAACTCAAGCACAGGCTCATCAACATGTTACAAGCTAGCTAATTTTTTTTTTGGAAGGCACCGCGAAGATGTGAGTGCTCATCTCCAACGTTTTTGTGGGAGGTCTACGATACTTATATCATTAAGAAGAGTACCAAGAGACGCCATCCTACTTCACCTCTTCCCATTTTCACTATTGGGAAGGCAAAGTAGTGATTCTCTGTGATAAAGAGAAGAATACCATATGGTCACTCTACTCTCTTGCCTTCTAGTCAAGTTCTTTCCTATAGGCAATACAAGTGCCTTACGGAAAAGTTATCAATTTCGGCAACAACATGAAGAATCTATCCCAGTGTGGGAACACTTCCAAGATTATATTTTTGAATAACCACATCACGGGATAGAGAATTGGCTACTCATGTAGACCTTCTACCATGAGTTCAACTAAGTACTTGTGAGACCATGGATGTTGTTGTTGAGGTGCTTTCCTATCACTTACTCATCAAATCTATTGAGCTTGTGGAGAAGATACCTTCCAACCGAGAGATGGAGCGAAGAGCGTCAACCCTACAAGAGATCAAAGAGAATGCACCAGCTTAAAGAGGGCAAAGCAGGTCATCAACTACCCGGGGAAGATTGAAGAGGATGTGAACTACAACAATAACAACAACTATCATCCTCAACGGAATCAAGGTTGGAACCAACGGAGGCCCGGCTACCAAGGTTTCTACTTCAAAGAGTTTGAAAGAAAGGATGAAAAGATGACTCCTACCACCCAAAGGAAGATCCATGGAGACCATCATCCCCATTAGAATTTGACCCACACCATTGAGGCCACGCTATGTGACTTTGACTCAAGCATCGACATCATGCCTAAGCTTGCGGACCGGTCACCCGGCTACCCCAAAGGAATACTTGAAGATGTGATTATGTGGGTTGGACACTCATGCGTGCTAGTAGACTTTTCGATTCTTTGGAACAATGAGGAGATAAAAGGCACCAATCATATTAGGCCAACCATTCTTGCATGACCAAAGCTATCATCTACACCATCGGTTCAAAAATCAGCTCGCCTACAAACACCATACCTCTATGAGTTGACACGAGAACCTACGATTAAGACCATCAAGAAAAAAAGAGGAACAAAAATAAGAACAAGAAGGCTCGGCCTACAAAGAAGATCTAGGCATCCCGACCATAGCATGTTCCATCAACCAGTTGACTTTCAACAACACTTATTGATCTGGGATCGGCATCAACCCAATGGCAAAAGGTAATATATAAATTATTATTTGGCAAGATGCCTTTGTACCCAACATATGTGCGGTTGCCGGATGGCCGGACAAATCATGCCGATTTCTTGATGGAATTGCTAGAGATGTACCCATACAAATCAATGAGCACTATGTCCTTACCGACTTCTTAGTCATGGACACGAGGAAGAATAGGATCCACCACTAGTCTTTGGGGAAACCATTCCTCAACACCATGTGCGCCATCATCTACATCCAATTGATCGAGATCCACTTCCGAGTTCCCTATAGAAAGATGCGCTTGTACTTTAATAGTTACACTAATTATGAACAACCAAACAAAACGAGGACAACATGCAAGGAGCAAGCTTGGGGAGGAAGGCCAATTCCTCTACAAGATGATCCATCGTACTCTTCCTCTTCACATACCCTCATCACTCCACACGGTTTTGAAACCCTCTCCATTCACTATTGCTCTTTTCCACAAGTTTGAATGATTTTGTTACATGAAAATTAAACTTAAGGTTGAATAAAATCATTCCTTTAGAAAAGCAAAGTGAATACTTAAACATGAGATAAAATGATCTATGCTAAAATCTTCATCCAAAACTTTTCTGGTAGCATAGAAAGTGACCTTTAGCCACTGTGACAACACTATCCTTGTTACTACTTGTATATTCCTTCGGGTATGTGTTATCCACTAATGAAACATGAATAATAAAACCATAAGAGGAGCAAAAAGGTCCTAACACAATTCAAAGGACAAGAAAGAAAGGATGATGCAATAAAGGAGATAAGTTAGGAACAAGATACACAAAGAGGCCAAAGAAGAAAAGCGGCGGAAGGAAAGAACCACTACAAGGTGTTACGATTACGTCACATTCGAATAATAAGGTAACATCTTGAGGTAAGTTGTCATTAATTAAGCTTTACCTTAATTATGGCATGTTCATAAATAATGAATCAAACATGTTAGAGTAACGACCTTGCTTGATCTAGCTTTATTAGCTCAACTTGTTTTGTTTCTAGACACCACTCTCCTAATCTCATAGTCCTCAATAAGTCAAAGCGTTGCGCATCATTTTGGAAGATAATCATAATCATTAAACCTTGGATGCCCAATTTCACGATCTTATCACCCTTGTCATAAACAACAACAACAATAATAATAATAAACATTAACTCTATCTTGTTTAATGTGCTTAAGGTTAGAGAATAATGAATAAAGTTATGGTTAAATTGGTGTTTTTCCACCCAGAGCCCATGCACTGATCTCTACCTTGTCTTTGCAAAGCGGGGGCGCTTGAGCAAAATATGGAGGAGTTTGTCACTCCCCAAATTCTATAAGTATATGTCCTGAACCCACAAGTATGCTTGAGACTAAACAAGATGTTTCCCAAGCCTCCACTATCAAAGCTTCATTTTAAAACCATGGGATCAACAAAGAACAAGGGTGATGCCATCATCCGAAATCACTATCTCAAGAGACGCACCGCCAAGATCCGATAATGCACTTGAGAAGTGAGTAAGGTAAGAAGTCTTGTTAGGAGGACTTTAATTCACCGAACCCTCACCAAAGGTAACTTCGGTAAGTTATCCATATTAAATTCTTAGCATTACATATTTCCCTTTTTTCAAATTGCATTAGAAAAGACAATAAAAATGTTTAGTGCTTTGCTCTGTTTAAAAACCTAAAGCCCCATGTGAGTAAATCGAGGTTTAACACCCTCAAAAGATATTTCTTGTGGTGGCATAAAAATAAAATAAAATTGCATTCATAAGTTCTTCATCTTTTCTTGCATACAAATAAAGAAAAACCAAAAATACTTTTCTTTGCTAAAAGATCCCATGCGACAAAGGTAAAGTGGCTAAACTCTAGCGCCTAATCAAGTTCCACTAGCTTTGTTGTCTATTTGAGTTTAGCTTGAGGATTTCGAAGGAGAGAAAACATGATGAGCCACACCATTGTCACCATCTACCTCAACTTCCATATCATCAACCCGACATTCCAATCTAGCTTGGGGAGAGCACCCCGATTATCTCGATAAGTATCTCTACTACTACTATTATTATTAGCTAGATATTTGGTTTGCTTAGTTTGCTTAAGTTGCTTAGAGTGAGTCTATATAATCTTTAAAGAGTCTTTATTATTGTATGAATAAAATGATCAAGAGAGAGTGTACACCTTTTTACGCTTTTGCTCAACTAAAAAGAACTTAAAAATAATGGAGATGATGAATAGTTGCTCGTCGTAATACCTTTCAAGTACCTAGCTTTCAAGCTTAATTTCTCTCGATCCTTTAATGTAAAAAGCTGCTTTGACTTGAGATTTACTCTAAACACGAAATATGTGATTGCAAATGCTTGCTCTAGAGTCTAGGTGATTGACGGATATGATATATGAAAGTTTTTGAGCTGCTATTTCTCTTACTCCAAGTGACACTAGATTTACGGAGATTTATCTTTTGAAAATTATACAAATACACATGATAAGTTTACGTATGGCCAGTGTAAAAGGTGTACAATAGGAACCCTTAGAAACTTCGTTATGCCATAGGACTCTGGCGGTAGGCCTAAAATCCACGGCGACCGCCGGCCTATTTCCACCAATCGGTCTCATCTTTCTAGGTTGGTTTGTAACCCGACTTTGAGGTTGTATCTACACCGTTGCCAAGGTCGGTTTGATCAATGGTCATCATTCATCGCCAAGGCCTATATAAGAAGACCCTCGACCCCAGGGTGAAACCTAATTCATTCTTATCATTATCTCTTGACACATTGATCATTGAGGTGTCCCAATGTGAGGACAACCTCTCCACTAGAGAATTAGGGCTAGATACTCCAATGTAATAGATTAGTAACTAGAGAGTAGGGAGGTGGAGCTATGCTTCAGTTAAGAGATGTCTCTGAGTTTGGTATGTCTTGTATCCTTTCTTTGTAAGACTTATGATTCATATATTTATCTTCTCTATTTACTTCTATGTCTTTCTTATGGTTAAGTATAGTTGTTATGCTATTGCATGGGATCTCAGCTTGTATTGAGGGCTCTAGTTATTCGCGGTAGCTAGAGTTATGTCGATAGTATAGACTTGGTGTCTAGGCTATAGGTTACACAATTGCGCCCAATCCACGGTTAGTTGTGGTAGCCCGGGGTGGCTTGACTCTGTTAGGCCTTTGTATTCCACCACGTTCGGGTTGGTGTTTTCGTAGAGCTTTTGGCAGCCTTCTCCCAACTACCTTCTTCCCAGTCTTTCTCGAGGTTGGGGCGGATCTCTTTGCTCCAAAGTGCATTAGTATAATTGCTATCATAGAACCTAAGTAATAGAGAAGTACATAGGAACCTTGATCTCTCCGCTTTCCTCTCAACTTACTAGCTATACATTTATCTTAGGAATTCTCTTGTGTGATATTGTTTATAACTCCTATCATCTACCATTTATCCCCTCACTTTAGTCTAGTGGTTTGCTAAGTTAGTAGATGCATGATTGTGACTTATTAGATTCTTTAACCAAAGCTTCCCTACGGATCACGATACTCTAGAATACTCTCCTAGGGAAAAGCTACAATGGTGGTATTAAACTTTGAGAACCTTCATATTCTATTAGCACTTAACAAATGCCAGCGGTTTGGGTGCCTTCTCCCCAATGCAAGTTGGCCCGGTGACAAGTGGCTTCGCATTCCATACGGTTGAGAACATGGCGTGCTTAGCGGCTGCTACCACACGATCGTTACGCTAAGATGTATGAGTTGCTGCATATTGCACTTTCATCGAGGCGAGGAAGTCCTAGCACCGGCGACCATACAACGGTTGATCGGCCGAGTTTCTTAACATATTCGGGAGCCGTCTAAGTTACACCCGTCGTGAGTCGCGACCACTCAATTCCATTGGTACCGGGGGCTTCTCACGTAGCCATCCCGGAGCAATACGGTACAAGCCCAGCCCTCAAGTCGAAATTGGCGCCAAGTTCTTGAAATGCTATCTCATGATGCGTCTGACCAAGCAAGAGCTCCTTCTCTTCCCTAGTTTTGCTTGTCACTAAAGAAGGATGGGCGTGGTGTACGTGTTGACTACCGAATGCTCAATTCCTTGGCCCCATCAAGTCAAATTTCCGATTACGGTTGTTGATGAGTTATTGGACCGAGTTGTCTCGGGCCAAGTGGTTCATCACATTGGATCTCGAGATGGATTCAACGGTCGCTGGCACCCCGGCGAGGAGTACAAAAACAGCGTTCGGACTCATTGGGGGCGGTTCGAGTACCTTTGTTATGTCTTTTCGGCTTGTTGGCGCCTAACACGTTTCAAGGCGCCATGAATGCCACTCTACGTTACGTACTCGGGAAGTTTTCCTTGGTCTTTTTCGATGATATCCTCATCTACAAACGTACTTATGAGGAGCATTTGGATCACTACGCCAAGTCTTTGAGCTTCTAGCGGTGATCGGTGGAAGGTCAAGATGTCAAATGTCGGTTTGCTCGACAATCTATATCATTTTTGGGGCCATGTGGTGGCGGTGATTGAGTGTCCAGCGACCCGTCAAGATTGATCGGTGCAAACCTGGCGGTTCCTCGGGGCGTCAAGGAGCTCCGTAGTTTCCTCGGGTTGGCGGGGTATTATCGAAAGTTCATCGCCAATTTAGCAATCCTTGCTTTCGGCCTTCGGCGGTTTGCTCAAGAAGGAAACTTGTTCGTGCGGACATCCGATCACCGGCATCCTTGAAGCTCTCAAGTCGCGCTCTAATTTCTGCGCCCGATTACTTGCATTACCGGACTTCACTCGGCCGTTCGCCTTGCGGGCGGCGCCCGGTGATACGGTCGGGGCAATGTTACCGGGATGGCCACCCGATCGCGTTCGTCGGTCGTGCTGGGACCACGCCTTTCGGGCCCTCTCCACCTACGAGAAGAGTACTTGGCCGTGCGGTCGCCGTCGGCGATTAACGCGGCTACTACGGCATCTTTGAGTTCACCATCTATTCAAACCATCGTGCTCTCAACACTTCATGGATCGGCGTCTCAACAACGCCCGTGGCGGCAAGATGCACCACAAGGCGGCAAAGTCTCGGTTTCTTGGCCCGTCTACAAGCCCCGGCGCCTCAATGTCGCGCGGCGGGCGCCCTATCGCGGCATCGGCCCCATCGGTGCGACTACACGATCTATTTCGGTGCCGTGCCCACATGGCTCGCGGAGGTGGTTGTAGGTTATGCATTAGACCCCTATTCCACCCGATACGCGGGCATTGGCTCTCAATCCACGGGCATGGCCCCCATTCACTCTCTGGCGCGGTGTCATCCGCCATAATGGTCACATTTGGATCGGGGATAATCCACCATTGCGGCAACGCCTCATATACGCTCTACATGACCGCGCCTTTGGGCGGTCATTAGGGATTTCGGTAACATATAGTTAAGCATCAAAAGCTCTTCTGTGGTTTGGAATGAAGGCGGTTGTCAAGACATACATCTCCAAATGCCCTTTGTGCGCATGCAAGCTAAACGAGCGAGGTCAAGTACCGGGGTTACTCGGTCCTCTTCCGGTTACTTTCTGAAACATGGCAAGTGCTCACTATGGACTTAGTCGATTGGACTACCAACATCGGGACACAAAAAGCGCATTATGGTCGTGGTGGACAAGCTAAGTAAGTTTGCACACTTTTATTCCGCTACACCACCCCTTCCGCGGTTTGGCTTTGGTTGCACGGGCTTTCCTTGATAACATCTTCAAACTCCACGACATGCCGATGAAGATGGAGTGTCGATCATGATCCCTTTGTTTACCGGTGCCTTTTGGAAAAAGAGCTTTTCAAGATGTCGGATGTTACCTTGGCCATGAGCTCTTCATACCACCCCAGTCGGATGGGCAAGCGGGCGTGTAAATCGGTGCTTGGAAGCGTTCTTCACGATTGCCGTTCACTCTTCTCCTCGGGAAATGGATCAAGTGGCTCTCTCGCGCGAGTATTGGTACAATACCGATCCTCATTCGGCTGCGGGCAAATCTCCATTTGAGGTACTCTACGGCATAGCTCCTCGTTACTTTGGTATTTTTGATTCTTCTATACGCTGCGTTCGGGATGTTGAAGCCAAGCTCGAGGGCCTTGATGCTATGCTAGCGCCATTGGCAACACACGAACCGAGCTCAACGGCGCATGAAAAGTCAAAGGCGACAGAACCGTTCGAAGGTCCTTCAACATCGGTGATCCGGGTCTATCTTGACCCCGGTAGTACGTTCGAGCGTCACGATCCTCGTTCTTGCGGGAAACTATCATTCAAGTTCTTTGGTCCCTATCACGGTGATTGACAAGATTGGCAGCGTAAACACAAGTTGAAGCTCGGGTCGTCCGCGCTACACCCGGTCTTCCATGTATCGTTTGTTGAAGCCGACTCCTCCACTGCGAGAACCAATTCAAGCCGTGCTTCGAGAACTTGATGAAACTGCGCTCGTTCTGGCGAGTCACACAGCGCCCGTCTTCATCGACATGGTGCCCAAAGCTGTCGGCCGGTTCCTTATCAAGTGGAGTACTCTCGATGCCGACCTCGCTACCTAGGAAGGTCTTTGAAGCTATCGGCCAGCGGTTCCCTAATGCTCCGGCATGGGGACATGCCCCGGCGAAGGGGAAAGAATGTTAGCGGCGATCATCGGGAGCGACACTCTGGCGGTAGTGGTTGAGAGAGGCCCAAGAGAGAAAGAGTTAGGAGCAAAAAAAAGAAAGTGTTTGGGCGAGAATGGGCTCCCATCAATGTAACAAGAGCAAGCCCGGCGGTGGCTAAGGTGCTCTCGTAGTATTTAGCGAGGGGAGAGTTGGTGAGGAGAGGGCATGAACTGAATTGTATCTACTTTCCTTTCTTGTAATAGAAGTAAGTAGCTAGTAGCGTCGCCCGCCGTGTTCCTCGTTTAAGCGGGAGTCCTCGGTTAACATTGGGAGCAGCCGAGTCTTTGCTCTTAATGACATTGCTAACATGATGAATCTCATGCTTACAAGACACTTTAATCGACACGGATCAGCGAATGACCAGACGAGCAATCCGATCTCTAAATCTCACGAAGAAATCCAAATTAGTTTCTTGGATAAAGCGAGCTAAAGAAGTGGCGTCGTTGCAAAAGTTGATCCCAAGAGATGAAGAGAAGGCAATAATACATTTAGCGGTTGTTGTAAAAATGGGCGCACACATACGGCATTAAGGGTGGCGCTCAAGTACCAAGTCTCACAAATCGAAAATTAGAGGTTCCCAATGTGAGGAATGGGGGCTACTTGCGAGCTCACCGGAGTTGCAACGATGGATTGAATGCCGGCCGCGCCACTCTCGGGGTGATGGCCTGGACCGTCCAACGCATCATCGTGCTCCACGGGGCGAAGATCTCATCGGCGGTGGCCCTTTGTGTAGTGTGTACCAGCGGCGGTACCTGCTGTTGGCGCGGAGGTTGCGGTGGAAATCGCGGCGCCGCGATGGCGTCGTCGGCGTCGGCGTCGCCCCACGCCCATGCCACTCGATGGACCTCCACATGATGGCGCCGCTTCGGGTGGGTAGCCGCGATCGCTCGGATGATGTCGTCGGCCGCGGTGGCAGCCAGCGGCGCCTCATCGTCTGCATGGGCGAGACCGCGAGGTAGCCGGGCGTGGGGGCGTGTGGGTGGAGGAGGGCGTGGCGGCACCGGCCCTCGATCCTCGTGCTTAGGGAGGCGCCGCTCCGTCCTCGTCGGCGTGAAGTGCGTGCTGAGCTCACGCGGCTCTGCACTCTGCAGCCCGCCGCATGCGTCCGTCGGGGAAGAGGTCCATCGCCGGTTGCCTCTCTCGGCGGGGGTGGTGCGGCCGAGGCGTGGGTTTCTTAGCTTCTTGTCGTTGATGCGTGGGAGGCGGGGAGCGTTCGTTGGAGCGGTTGCGTTTGGGCGTGGCGGTGGCGAGGCCAATCGGTCGGCGGCGCCCGAAGGTCGCGCCGCCCGGTCGTGGTGGGCCGGCCCGCGGCCTGCCCCCCGCCGCGCCGGGGCGACGGGCGGGGCTCGCCGGGAGGCGGAGGGGCGGAGGTGAGTGGCGGGTGGATAGCTGACGGCGTGGCCCGGCGATGAGCCGGCGTGGCTTTTAGGGTTCCGGCGAGAAGGGCGCGTGGAGGTTTAGGGTTTCGGCGAGGTCCCCGCCTCCATCCTCGCCGCCGGGCTGTAGGCCGGCCTGGCCGTGGCGTCGACACGGGCGGTGGTCGGCGGTTCGGCGTGCGGTGAGCGGCGGCGGGGCTGCCTCGAGCCGGGCGGGGGCGGACCCATTCGGGCGGTAGGTGTAACGGGTGGCGGCCCGGGGGGCGTCGTGTTGCCCATGGCGGCGCGCGCGGAAGAAGGGGGAGACGCCCGCGGCGTGGGCGAGGCAGTAGTGGGGAGGTGGAGTCGATGGCGGCGGCGGCGTGAGCTCGGCGAAGAAGATGACCGCGAGGAATGGGCCACTAGGCGGGCTGGTTCTTGGGCCTTCCCTGTCGGTCGGCGTGGCGGGACCGGGGGCGCGCCTAGCACGCCCACGGTGGCGGGGGCATTTTGTAGGCGGTGGACTGGACTGCCCGGCCAGGTCGGCTCTGCTGCGCTCGCTCCACATTCCACTGACATGTGGGGCCACCATCAGGCAGGGCTTGATACGCCCTGGTTGGATGGCAGCCGCCGTCCACGGGAGAATTTGCTCCTCAAACTTCTTGGGCGGACTTATTGTTGTCTTATATATTGGTGTGTTGTTTCAATTTTTCTGGGATGACTTTGACTGTTTATTTTCTCTAATGACAGTTTTAGGTCGAAATACCGTGCCGGCCTTTGATTTCAGAATTCATAAGATACGCAAGTTTTGACAAAAAAACTGATTTCAAGAAAATTCTTATGACAAAGAAGAATTATATAATTTTTTTGCCTTCAAAGTGTTTTCACGTGACGTTACAAACAATTTCATGCAAAACCTAAAAATTCTAAAGAAAAACCACATGTTACTAACTATATTTTTTTTTAAAAAATACACTATTTAAGTGCTACTCAGAACAATTTGTACAAGTTTGGTATTAAAATAAAATTCATGAATGTTGCTTCAAAAAAAAACAATGACGAAAAGACGAAGTGAAAAAAATGTTGAATCAAATATGAAGTTGTTGGACAATGAAACTTGTTACATAACAATGAAATTTCATTCGTTCAGTAATTTGTTCCATATAGGTATCTGAACTGTTTTTTTGACTTAAGTTTTTTTCGGTAGTTGGTTCTTGAAAGCCATTTGAATGTTTCTTGACTTGAGAAATAGTTAGCCTAAAAAAATTATTTTAACCTGATCCATTTCCACGGAAAGCAAAATGTTTATTCAATGAAGATATAGCAACGAGTGTTTTTAATATATGAACTCTAACGTTAAGAGTAATTGTGGGGGGACCGATATCCGGGACACCTCTAAGTAGTTGCTCAACTCAAGACAAAGTGTCAGGGGCGGTCCAAGACCACCAGACTCGCGAGAACATGTGGCAAGGCGGATCGCTCCGCCCCGCGTGCACGGGTCACCACCAGCGGCGAGCTCTTTGGTCCCGGACCAGGAGCGCGATCGAGACTCCACCTCCGCCTCGCTCGAGCTCCCCATGGATGCCAACCGTAGCGGGCAAACTCGGCGAAAAGATCATTCACCGCCTCGCTCGAGCTCTCCGCCCATCTGACTCTCGAGACGGGGGGACAACCCTCCGCCTCGCTCGAGCTCTCCCGACGGCGAGCTCCTCGGACCAGCCCGTGCCGGCGCGAGGGTAACCGGGGGACCTCTTTTCCGCCTCGCTCGAGCTCTCCCACGCAGCGAGCTCTTCGGCCTCTCGCGCGGAAGGAGGCGATGCAGGCTCGTCCGCCCGTCTTCCGCGGAAGCCGGTGAGTGCGGGGAGTAGGTCAACCACTCCCGACAAAGCTCAACCACTATCGGCGAGCACGCGTGGCCACACAAAAAGCGGTGGCAGAGGGAGAACGATGGCGGATTTCACCTCGGCATGTCCCGCTATCCTCAACCACTCCTCTGATTCCGTTCAGTACACCCGCCATACCCTCACCTCGTCGGTATGGACACGCCCATGCGAGAAGATGTATTCCAACCACGATTGGAGACGAGGGCGACCATCCCACCGACCAAACCCGAATCCAGCGTGCGGCGGCGACCAATTGCGGCGCCATCGACACCCTCGAGCTCGAATGAGCTCTCCCAGCCTTGACGAGCTCGGCGCTTGGTTCTTTTTGCGTTCTCATCCCTACAAACATACTCCCTTCTCCCTCTTGAGCCCTCAGCCCGTAGTGGCACACATGTACACCCCCCCTGCGACTATAAAAGGAGGACATTGCCATCGGTTTGAAGGAGGACTCCTAGCTTCATAGCATTCCGGTTTCACTCGCCCACCGCCCGATATTGGCACTTTTCGCCTCAATCACGAGACTTGGGAGCCCGCTCCCTCTCTCGCCCTACTTGTACTAGCCCGGTATGAGCATTTGAGCTCGGATAGTGATCACCTTGGACTAGGGAGCGCGATTTGCCCGAACCCGGTATACATCTTGTGTCATTGTCTCTAGAGCTAGGCCATCCAGACAGCGCTAGCCAGTGGGTGCTGCGGCGGTGGTATTAGACCCACGGCCCGGTTGGCGCGCGCCCGGTAGGGGCAACGGCGCTAGTGTGAAGATCCTCACTCCGATGGCTTCCTCCACTTCACCCGGCGTCCAAAGCGCCGCGATGCGCTTTGGGACCCTCGACTTCTCCGACACCGAGCGGGATGGTCCATCGCCGGAGCCGTCTTCACCCACCCGATGCGGCGCGGGGACATCCCGCCGCCTCAGCGGGCGCCACGATTCCGTCCTCACGAGCATGGGGCCGGAACTTCGACTTCAGCGCCCACAAGCTCCATCCGGCGCGGCAGTGGATCGCTTCTTCGTCCTCATCACGGACCTGCTCCCGAACATCACGGGGCTCGAGTCCACCGCGACGAGGCTACGCAGCGGCGTAACTTTCTCCACCGCCAACGTTGTCCTCCGGCTCGTCGGGAGGGAGGCGGTTCGGTTGGCGAGTTCACGGCGGCGTACGCCAAGATATACCCCGACGGGCAGCCAGGCCTCCCCTCTTCTGGGGCGGCGAGCCTCGGCAAACCGGCGTCCACGAGCTCGAGCTCGCTCTCGGCGGCATGAGCCTCATGGACTGCGACCCGTCGCGTCGGTGCTACATGTGCCACCCCCACGGCGCGCGTAGGCGGGGACCCCTCGGCGGTTCCCTCGGGGCACACTCCCGGCACTCGCGACCCGGCGGGCGAGCCGCCGTCGACCCGCGTCAAGGCTTGCACGGGCGAGCTCGAGAACTCGGCGTGGGTGGCTCGAGGCGCGAAGCCCCTCATCGCCCGGCGAGGGAGGGGAAGCAACCATCCGAGCAAGAGCCCGAGCTCCGCGAGGTGCGACGACGCATCAGCCGCGATGAAGGCGCCAGCGAGCTCCGCCGGTGTTTGGGAGAGCCTCCGAGAACGCTGCGGCCGCTCGCTGCTCTGCGACATTGCACCGGAACCCGGGCATGACAAGCTCCGCGAGCAGCTCGAGCTCCTCGCGGGGCGATGAGTCGGGAGGCGGCGAGCTCGGCGTCACACGCCGGCCGGGGGGAGCACGAGGCCTCCTCACACCAGCTGCGCGAGGTCCATGTACGTCGGCGTGTGGGCGAACCCAATGCCGGGACACGCTCAATGCCCGGGGCGCAAAGCGGAGGCTGCGGACAAGCACACCCGAGAAGATGGCAAAAGCGCCACGCGGCGACCGTCATGGCGATTGTCGCGGCGACCGTCGGGGCGACCAGCCGCGACAACCCGACCCGCACCTCCCGGCAAGCGGCGGCGAGGCGCCCGCGGCGGCGAGAAGACAAACGCCAGCCCGGCGCGATATGTCGCCCTCGGGCCCGTTGCGGCGGGATCGCCCGCAGCTCGAGTCGAGCTCGATGAGGCCAAGGCGTTCGGCTCACACATCCCGGCGACGCCCGTTCCTTCTTGCTTCCGGCTGCGACCTCGGTGCGAAGTACAACGGGAAGACCGACCCGCTTCGTGGCTCGAGGACTATCGCCTCGGATGCCAAGCTGGCGGGGCGGCGGCGACTACTTCATCATCGCAACCTCCGCTCTACCTTGCAGATTCAGCTCGGTCTTGGCTCGAGCACTGCGAGAGGAATGATCGATCGCGATTGGGAGAACTGCGCGTGACATCTTCGTCGGCAACTTCCGGGCACCTACACCCGGGCGAAGCATGACATGGGACTGCGGGGGTGCAAGCGGAAGAAGGGGGGCACTGCGACTACATCGGGTGCTTCTCCAAGCTCTGTAACAACCTCTCAGGGCCTCCGGCTGCGAGATCATCACCGCGTCCACCTTCGGCACCACTGCGAGGCGATCCGCGGCTCGGCGTCAAGACCCAAGACCGTGAAGGAGCTCCTTGACCTCACCACACGCCATGCGGGGAAGGGCGTCGTCTCACGCCGTCACGGGCAAGGGAGCGGGACAAGGGCGGCAACGGGGACGCGGAGGCTCGAGCTCCCATAGAAGAACAAGAAGAACAAAGCGCCGCCCGCGGGGACCCGCGACGGCGGGTCGTGGGCATGATGGACAAGCGTAAGGCCGGGCGAAGGGGCAAGCCCTTCGTCCCCAAGGAACGCCGACAAGATGCTCGAGGAGCCATGCCCGCACCACAAGGGGTCCGTCAAGCACAAGATGAAGGGCTTGCGGGTGATGAAGAAGCCGTCATGGGCACCTGCGTGGCGGCGACAAGGTCGATGACGGGGGCGCGTGAAGGGGCCCTCGGGGGCGCCCGAAGGGCGGCGTCTACATCGAGGATGCCGCCCGTCAGCGTCGTCTTCGGTGGAGCCCCGACTCTGAGCCAAGCGCCCGACGAAGCTCACCGCCCCGCGAAGTCCTCTTCACCGAGCCGTCCACGCCCGAGTACCTCAAGTGGTCGAGCTCGGCGATCACCGACAAAGCCGATCACCCTCGTCACATCCATTACCCGGGGAGGTATCCGCTCGTCGTCGACCCCATCATCGGCACCATGCGCCTCGGGAAGGTGGCGTGGACGGCGGCGGCGGCCTCAACCTCCCTCTACATCCACGCTCTCTAGGCCCTCGGCATCCCAAGGCGCGACTTCGCCCCTCGCCGGGACCCGATTCACGGCGTGGTGCCCGATGAAACGGAGTGGTCCAGCTCGAGGCGGGTCGACCTCCCGTCACTTTTGGCACCCCGGACAACTTCCGCAAGGGGGTTCTCACGTTCGTGGTGCTCCGTTCGAGAGGCCTACCCGCGCTCTCTTGGGGGCGGCCGTGCTATCTGCGAAGTTCATGGCCGTCCCCAGCTACCTACCAGCTCAGATCCCGGCCCGAAGGTCATCACCATCGACTCCACCTTCGGCGCGTTCAGGCTGCGAGGCTGCCGCCATCCGATGCGCCAAACAGCGGCCGTCGAATCGGCGGATGCTGCCCAAGATGGCGGCTGGGCCAATGCGGAGGAGTCCCAGAGCTCAAGAGGGTGGCAAGCACGGGGCCGTCCAGAAGGCTCAAGAGGCGCGGCCAGCGCGGAGCTCGTCAGGGATCTCAGAAGGTGGCGAGCACGAGCTCATCTGGTGAGCTCGAGAAGGTCCTGGGGCACCTTCGGGCCCGAGAAGGACGCCAAGGAGGGTGGGTGGTCGGCGAGGATGGGCACACCTCTCCGTGGGTGCCGCCGAGCTCAACCCAAAATAGGAAAGCGAGCTCGTCGACTTCCTCGATGCGAACCTCGGCGTATTCTCATGGAGGGCCTCGGATATGCGACGCATCATGGGGGAAGTCGCCGAGCACTCCTTGAACATCAAGCCCGGCTCTCGGCCGGTGAAGCAAAAACTCGACGTTTCGACGACGCCCGACGCCAAGCAATCACCGAGGAGATAGATGAGCTATTAGCCGCTAGGTTTATCAAGGAGGTGTATCATCCCAGTGGATAGCCAACCCTATACTAGTTAAGAAGAAGAATGGGAAATGGAGAATGTGTGTTGACTATATGAGTCTCAACAAGGCATGCCCTAAGGATCCGTTTCCTTTACCGCGCATCGACCAAATTGTTGATTCCACCTGCGGGTGCGAAACACTCTATTTTCTTGACGCCTATTTCGGCTACCACCCGGATCGCGATGAGCGAGCTCGATCAGCTCGCCACCTCCTTCATCACTCCGTTTGGCACGTTACATTTGCGTAACAATGCCCTTCGGTTTTGAAAAGCGCGGCGCCACCTTCCAAAGGTGTATGCAAAAAGTCTTCAAAGAGCTCCTCGGAAAGCTCATCGAAGCATACGTCGATGACATCGTTGTCAAGACCAAGCACTCCGGGAGAGCTCGTCCACGACCTCGAAAAGGTCTTCGCTAAACTCCGCGAGTTGGTCAAACTCAATCGAAAAGTGCGCCTTTGGGGTCCCACGAGAAGCGCTCGGTTTTGTGTCGTGTCGGCGTGGCATCGAAGCCAATCGAAAAAATCGCCACCATCACAAACATGGGGCCGATCAAGAATGTCAGGATGTGCGGCGACTCACGGGGTGTCTCGTCGCCCTCGGCCGATTCATAGCTCGGCGGGGGGAGGCGTAGCCTCCCGCTGTACAAAGGCTGTTGAAGAAGGCGGCGCTTCACCTAGAACCGACGAGGCCCGAAGGGCCCTCGACTCTTTGAAGCAACTCCTAGCAAATCCACTGTGCTCGTGGCCCCGGCCCCTGAGGAACCCATCCTCCTCTACATCTCGGCAACCTCGAAGGTCGTGAGCACCGTCCTCATGGTCGAGAGGGAAGAGGAGGGCCACGCTGCTCAAATTCCGGCGGCCGGTGTACTTCATCGGCGGAGTTCTCTCCGACACCAAGGCAGCTACGCCGCGGCTCGAAAAGCTGTGTACGCACTCCTCATCACCCGTCGCAAAGCTCACGACACTGCCGACTCCCACCCCGTCACGGTGCGTCTCCAAGTACCCCCTCGGTGAGATCATCCGCGGCCACGAGGTGGCGGGCGCATGGCCAAATGGGCTATCAAGCTCATGGGGTCGACATCACCTACGCACCCGAGACTCCATAAAATCACAAGCCCTCGCCCGACTTCATCGCCGGAATGGACCGAGTCGAGCGACCTTCCGGGCCCGATGGCGTGGATGCTGGGCGATGAACTTTGGCGGCTCGTGAAGAAATACGGCGCGCAGAGTCGGGCTGGTCTTCATCTCCCGAACAAGGTGCGCATGCGATATTCGGTCGCCTTCACTTCCCCGCTTCAAACAACGTGGGCGAATATGAAGCAGCGGTGAATGGCTTTGCGTATCGCTCACGAGCTCGGCATCCGGCACCTCGAGGTCGGGGTGACTCCGGAGCTCCTAAGAAACCAAGTCATGAAAGAGGTCGTTTGCGCATCAACCCGAAGATGGTCGCATACCATCGGAAGGTCCGCGAGCTCGAGGAACACTTCCACGGGCTCGAGGTCAACCACGTCTACCGCCACCTCAACAACGGCGCCGACGTCCTCGCCAAGCTCGCATCTAACCGACTTGCCGGTCCCACGGCGTCTTCATGCCGCGAGCAGCACAAGCCCTCGATACGATTCAAGGGCGAACCCCGGCGACCAAACGTGACTCGGTGCCAATGCGCCAAATCGGATCCCATGGAAATCGGCGTCACCATGAGCTCGAGCTCACCGCGCGGGCGTGCGGCCATGAGCTCAAGTCCCACGGCGCGGGGCGGGCCGAGGGGTGAGGCCAGGCTCGGCCTCGGGGGCTCAAAACCCCGGCCCAGCGGGTCCGCTGCTGTAATGGGCTGAGGAGGAAGGCAAGCTCCCCCGGGGAGGGAAGAGTCGGGCGGCTAGCCCGTAGAGCCAAGTCTTTCGTCCTCATCGGGGAGGAACTCTACCGGCAGCGGGGCCTCCGGCATCCTCCGCTCGCTCATCACGTTCGAACAAGGAGAAGAGCTCGTCAAAGAGATCCACGCGGCCCAGTCTTCGGCCACCACGCGGCGCCACGAGCTCGTCGGGAAGGCCTTCGGCGGGTTTCTCTTGGCCGACGCGATGCGGCGGGCGCCAACCTCGTCGTCATGACGGCTGCGGGGAGGCTACGGTTCTTCGCCATGCGGACTCACCTCCCGGCTCGGTCGCTCCAGGCGATTCCGCTCACCCTCGGCCCTTCGGCGGTTTGGGGCCTCGACATGGTAGGACCCTTCAAGAGGGGCGGCTCGGGGGTACACACACCTGCTCATCGCCATTGACAAGTTCTCCAAGTGGATCGAGGTCATGCCCATCGCTGGTGTTGGTGAAGAAACCATCAAGTTCTTCACCGGCATCATCCACCGCCGGGGTCACGAACTCCATCATCACGGACAAGCGACACCAAGTTCGTGGGAGAAGTCTTCATCGGCCCGGTGCAACGGCCTTGCGACATCCCTGCGTCAACACGACCTCGATTAGCCACCGAGGACCAGCGGGCGGGTAGAAACGAGCTAACGACATGATTCTGCGGGCGTGAAAGCGCGCATCTTCAAAAGGCTCGAGAAGTTTGCTCGTAGATGGCTCGGCCGAGCTCCCCTACGTCATGTGGAGCCTTTGCACCACCGGCGAGGGCCACCGGGCACACCCCTTCTTCCTCGTCTTCGGATCGAGGCCGTGCTCCCCACTAACCTCGAGTATGGCTCGCCGGGTTCAGGCGTACAATGAGGGCGGCAATCGAGCATCGCTTGAAGGCGCGGCCCGATCAGCTCGGCGAGGCCCGTGACATCGCGCTCATCCACTCCGCCAAGTATCTGCGGTCCATGAGCGCTACCACGACCGCCACGTCAAGGGTCAAGCATTGACATCGGCGACCATGTCATGCGTCGAGTTCAAAGCTTGAAAGACCGCCACAAGCTCGCGGCACCATGGGAGGGTCCCTTCACCATCGACCAAGTCTTTGAGGCCGGCACATACAAGCTCAAAGATCATCGGGGCGATCCTCACCAATGAGTGGAACATCGAGCAGCTCACGTCGCTTTTACCCCTAAATGTACTTGAAACATTGCAGCTATAACGTTCAATAAAATTGGCGACTTGATGCCATAATTTGTGCAAAGCGTCTCGATTTCTATCCTCCTCGGCTAGTCAACTGAAAGCAACGGCCTTCACTTCTGCGAAGCCGCCCTTGCTCGGGGGCTACACGAGGGAATGGGGCGCCTGCTTGTTGACACCTGTTATAGCATAAAATTACTAGTCAACTAAACATGAATAAGGGCTTAATTTGAATATCAACATAAGTCTAGGGGTTTAACTAACATAATTCCACGAGCTTTGGTGATTTATATATTTTTAGGGACTTGACCGTGAAGTAACTCGACCCGAAATGTGGACTAAAACACTCTAGAAGATACCAGAAGACACCAGAAGAGACGGGAAGCGAGAAACTTGACACCACTGGCGACGCCCGAGCAAAATAGGCGGCGCCCGGCACAGCCACATGTCGACCTCGGCTTTTGTAGGTCGGTTTGTAACCGACCTTGAGGTTGTATCTACACCGTTATTGAAGGTTGGTTTGATCCAATGGTCATCGTTCATCGCCAAGGCCTATATAAGAAGACCCCCTGACCCCAGGGTGAAACCCTAACTCATTCTATCCCATTATCTCTCGGTTGTAGAGGGGTCCCATGTAAGGATCATCTCTCTCTCTCTCGGGGATTAGTGAATTAGAATGTAATTAGAAGTAGATTAGATCTAATTAGATCTAATCAAGAGTTAACATTCAAGAAAGGATTAGAACTCATTAGTTCTAATCTTTAGAACAAGAGATAGAGAGGGGAAGGAATCGGGAGGAAGTACAGGCACATGTCGGTGCTATCTCCATACTTGTACCTTGGTGGAAGTTAATCTACACTTGGAATTACTCACGGTAATCTACTTCTTCTTTTAGTAAGTAATATTGTTTATATTTATTCTTATTGGTCTCAGTACCTTTTGAGTGCTTTAATCGGTACCTAGATTAGAGTAATATTCAGCGATGCAAACGTTTGGTGTTTGGATTCGGGTATCTTGTTAGATACACCTACCTTCAGGAGTGTGGTAGTTCGTGGTAGTGACAGTACCATTGATTCCTTTGTATTCCACCTCCCGTTGGATAGGACTAAGTAGGAACCAGTTATTGGGGGAATAGTAAGTTTTGGCCTTACTTTCCTTTGAGTACATCCCCATAAGAATACTATCAACATCACTTACCAAGATAAGAATTAGATATCTTAGTAAACCTCTCTACATTCTCAACCTTCTTAAGTCTTGTGCTACTCAGGGTTAAGATTAGATCGTAGTCTCCCTCACCCGTTTCCACATGGATTCGATATTTAAACCCTCTCGGGTGAAGTGCTCGCCCGGTATCCGTGCGCTTGCGGATTATACAAATTATAAATATTTACGTGGGCTTAGCAAATACCAACACACACCCCACATCTTTTACACACCGTTTTTTTTGCAAACCTCTAACTCGAGCTCGGAACTTCGGCGCACAAAACACGTCACTCGATCGTGACCTCGAGCTCGGCCGAACTCACAAGCTTCGTATTCACTTCTCCCCCTAATCGAATAACGTTTTGAAATGACCAAGTTACGGGATCGCCACTACGGTATGGCGCGGCGCTAACGACCTCCAGCGCCCAGCGGCGGTGAGAAACGACCCGCCACTCATCTCTCAAAACGCGATCAAACAAAGTTAAAGTAAAAGCAGTGCGATAGGAAAAGAAATATGACTCTTATTAAGCCGCGGGGTATCATTGTCTTTACAATTTGCCTCGACGAGGACTTGGAGCATATAACAAAAAGGTCCCGGCCTCGAACTCCTACACCTAATCTTGTGCGGGCGGATCACGAGGCATCGACTCCTTGGCGGGGGGTCTGGCGTTCTCCTCCTCCTCGGCGGGCCCCTCGGCGCGTCACCTCCACCGGCAAAGGGCTCGAAAACATCGAGCTCCTCAATAGGCGAGTTGAAGAGCTCGACGGATAGCTCCGCGGTGGCGGCGCGACCAGCGGTAGCCTTTCCTCCACCTCCTCCTCGTCGGCCGATGGCGGCCATCCCGTCTTCACAATGTTGACCTCGAACCTAGGGGTAGTGGGCGAAGGCCCGCCGACCGCCTTGTGGACCACCGGCTAAGCGTCTTTTGTCACCTTGCGGCGGGATGATCGACACCCGCTCAACCGGATCTACCACGTCCTCCACCCGAGGACGTCACAAAACCTCGACCTCGAGACCGCGAGCCCGTCGCATGCACGCTTGAGCTCTCGGCCTCCTCCTCGGCCTTCGTGGCGCGCTCACGGAACCCAACGAGCTCCTTGTGCGTGTCGACAAGCTCCACGTGCTTCTGATCGAGCTCGGGCCGGGCAAGCACGAGGTCGCCCGGTCCTCTTCTTCAAATCCTCCTCCTTGGTCCGCGGCTCGGCTGCATATGCTTCGAGTGGCCTCGGTAGGCGGAAAAAACGATCCCTCGTCGTTGAGCTCCAGCGTCGGCTTCAAAGAGGCACGCTTCTCCCCTACAAGTCAAAAAGCCGATCGGGATGTGAGCTACAAGAGCACCCAAAAATAAGATGGAGGATAACCGCCCCTTGCTCCATAGCTCGTCATAGAGCCCTTGCTCGTTGTACCATAGCTCATAGTTTTTCGGCTTGAACCGAACTCGCTCCGCCTCCGGCGCGGAGGTTGCACCACAGCTCGGAAGCCTCATGGTCGTACTGCTGGAGCCCCACCCGATGAGGACAATCAGCCCCATGCACGAAGAGATAAGACAAGAAGATACAAGAAAAAACGCTCACCTTCGAGCTCGGCGTCGGGCCGGCGCGACTTCTCGGTGATGTCCTCCTTGTCATACGAAGGCGCTCGGCCTTCAGCTCGGCGCGGCGCTCGAGCTCCTTGTTCTCGGCGCCTTATGGAAGGAGTCGAGCTCCTCCTCCATCTTCTCGCGCCGCTTATGCAGCGGCTTCGAGCTCCTCCCTACGGCCCCGAGATGCCTCGCGCGTCCGTCCACCTTCTCTTGGGCTTCTCGAGTAAGCGCGCTCCTCCAGCGTCATGGATGATGTCATCAACGCTCAAGGCTGGCTCTCAAGAACCGTGGCGAAGGCGTGCCCGACCAAGCTCGTCACACATCTCCGCGCCACGAGCCGTCGGCCTCCCAAACGAGACCGCCGGCCCTCGGGGGCGCCGCGTCAAAGCCGGTTATACCCCTGGCGGCTCCCTATAAAGCCCCGTAGGAAGCAAACAATCGGAAAGAGCGAAAAAGGCAAGCCCACGACTCACGGCGGCAGCCGATCCAAACTGCGAAAGTCAATGAAGACTCTTCGGGGCACACCGGCTGGTCGATGACTCCGGCTCCTCCGGCGGCGGCGGGTGGCTGCCCCCCGCCGCAATGGGGCAACCGTCGCGCCGGCGGAAGCGAAACGACATCCGCGTGCTCGGGGGCGTGCTGATTTCCATGGCCAGCGCGGCGACCTCGCCCGACCGCTCCGGCGTCGTAGCGCGTCGCCATCACCGCCCCGAGCTCGGCCCCCGCCACGTCGACCGCGCGGCCTTTGCGGTCGTCTGACGCGACAGTGGCGGTGGCTCCGTGGGCGCCCCGAACCTTCTTCCCGGTCCGCCGCGACCTTCTCCGCCATCGCGGCATCCCGTCATCGATGACCTCGATGACCACGCCTCACCCGCGACCCCCTCGGCCCTCGGGGCGGGCATCGACCTCCGCCCGGCTCACTCGGGGCCCGATCCTCGACCTCCGTGGCGGCACCCTCCGCCTCCCGCTCCCGTTGTCGAGCTCTCGATCACCCGAGCCTCGGGGGGGGGGGCATCCCCAACAATGTCCGACCACAGGCTCGGCGATGGAGCTCAAAGACTGTTTGAAACGCTTGGCGGGAGTCCATGGCGAGAACGGGTCCTCGGCCTCACCGCTCGCGGCGACCCGGCGGGCGCGGTGGGAGCAAGCCCGAGAAAGGAGAGAGCGTCGCCGCCATCGAGCTCACCGTTCTTTGCGCCCGAGCTCGCGGTCGCGGGCTCGTTGCATGTCTTCGGCCGCTTCTCGGGGGTAGGGCTCCACCACCACGAATACAACCCGGGAGTCGACATACGCGACAACCACCACGTCCCCATAGCGGCATGATGAGCGAGGACTTCTCGTGTCGCAATTCGTCTCTTCTTCTTCTTACTGCGCCTCGGACACTTTGGAGTCTGAGCCACCCTCGCCACGAGAGCCCGACTGCGTCGGGGGCTTAGCCGTCGGAGGAGGATGGGGTCGGAGGCGGGGGCCGTCTTGCTCATTGGCCCCGCCCAGTGGACGATGAGCTTGTAGGACCCGATGAGGTCCCCCCTCCCTCGGCGCAGCATCGTCGGCGTCGAAGACGCTCCTTGCGGCTACGGTGCGGACTCCACCTCGTCGACAACCCGCTCCTCACCGCCGTCGGAAGAACCCGCCTCTTCGCTCAAGATGGGGGCTTCTTTGGGCGTCCCTCCGTCGGCATCGGCCTCGGGAAGTGGAGGGGGACAGGGAAGGTCCAACTTGCAAAGATCCGATCGAACGAGCTCGAACCAACCAAGCGATGGGCAAAGCGACCACGGCGGACACTTACCGGTTGCGAAGTCTTCGGTTGGGAAGGACACGAGGCGCGCCGACAGCGGCTCCCTGTCCTGTCACGTGCTTCACCCACCAATTCACGATCGGCGGTGAGCCGGGCGCGTTCGCCCTCCCAGAGCGGGCGAGCCCTTCCTTCATCTCCCAAAGCCGGAGGGTGCGGCGGCTGCGGCGGCACCACCGCCCAGCCTTGGAGAACCAGGTCTCGGCGATGTGGTTGATTTGTCGGTCGGCGGTCGGCGAGGGCCTTCACCTTCGCCACCACTCGCTCCACACGCTCGAGTTGTGCACATGCGGTCCCTCGCGCCACATCTGCTCAGCGTCGGTGAAGGTCTGGCCGGATTCTACCGGGATAGAGGATGGTGAGGATCGTTCTTGAGGTAGAACCACTCCCTCCTCCACTGCGTTGGCGGATGGGAGAAGTCGCCCTTGGGAAACGAGTCCCGAATCTTCCCCGCGTAGTTGAATCGCCACGCCTGAGATTGAGGTGGCACGCTCCCCCTTGCCGGGCATATACTGGATCTTGGTGAAGATGTACCTCTGAAGAGCTCCCGGTTGGGAGGGATGCCGAGCCACCCTTCGCGAGCGCGATGAAGACGAGAGAACAACGACGAGCCGTTCGGCGTCGGGTGCGGAGCTTCGATGCCCCATCCCGATATCGGCCCCCCGAAGAAGTCGTCGGCGGGCACACCGAAGTCCGCGCTTCGTGAAACGCGACGAAGGAGACGATCGGCGTAGGCGCCCGTGGGGCGGGGGACCACGTCGCCGGCGGCGGGATGATCCACTCCTCCACGTCGGTCCGTGGAGGGAGTCCGCCGTGGGCGTGCACCGCTCCATCGGCGGGGTCGCCGTCGTCGGCGACCGTGCCATGGCGGCTCGGGTGCGAGGAAGAAGGATGGATGGAAGATTGGATCTGGTGGCGATGGCGGCTCTCGGATTCTCTCTCTAAGGAAGGCAAACAACGGGAAGGTGAGCTCGGTTCCCCACCCTCTCTAATTTATAGCCGGGAAACGAACGGAGGCGCCGGGGCGTGCCCGTGCCGAGGGGGCCCACCGCACGTCATGTCCGCCTGAACCCCCGGGAATCGGGGCGGGCGCGTGCACGCCACCCTCGGCGGAAGCCAAAACGACCGCGCCGAAATGGGGGGGCAACCGCACCCCAATGGTAGAAATCCCAACGGAAAAATCCCAACGGCTATTTTTATCGCCTTGCGAGAAGAATCCCCGGCTCGACCACCAACTGCGGAACTTTTCCGAGGACCTGGAAAGAGCTCGGGGTGGCAATCCGGTCGTCCCCGGTTCGAAGGCCGGCTCTCCCTAGAGAGCTCGAGGACCGCCAAGGGCACTACGAGAGAGGGCACTCGGGGGAAGCGGCATCGACGGCCCACGCCCAGCCCACGAAAGAGCTCGGGGGGCTACCACCCGAGAGCGCTAGGGTTCCCAAGGACAGCCAAGCGATCTCGGTTACCCTCGACGACGAGGAGGTGCGGCATCCTCGAGCCCTACGGGGGGCTCGGGAACCCGAGAGATCGAATCCTTGGGGCACGAGTCGGTCCGCCAGCAGACCGAATGAGCGAGCTCCTGCGGTCGGGGCCTCGCCCAAGCTACCCGGCATCGGCTCACCGAGCACTCGATCTTGGCCATCGCGGTAAGATCGAGCTCGAGCTCACCACCTCTGCGGACGGCCGTGAGAGGAGCGAATCAAAGAAACCATAAATTTCTAAAAGCCTCCGCGAGAACCTCTTGCTCTCACGGAGCCTCGGGGCTACACCCGCGGGTGCACTCCAGCGCGCACCCTCGTGCGAAATCAGCTACAAAACTAGGTCTCCCCTCACGTGCGAAGCCGACGCCAAGAAAGCATGGAGGAGATCATCTCTCCCCCAAATGCTTTCGGGGGCTCTTGTGGAGGACCGATATCCGGGTCACCTCTAAGTAGTTGCTCAACTCAAGACAAAGTGTCAGGGCGGTCCAAGACCGCCGGACTCGCGAGGCTTCGTGGCAAGGCGGATCGCTCGCCCGCGATGCACGGGGTCACCACCAGCGATGAGCTCTACGGTCCCGGACCGGAGCGCGCGCGATCGAGACTCCACCTGCGCCTCGCTCGAGCTCCCCACGGATGCCAACCTCATAGCGCGGGCAAACTCGGCGAGAGATCATTCACCGCCTCGCTCGAGCTCTGGCCCATATGAGCTCTCGGGCGCGGGGACAACCCTCCGCCTCGCTCGAGCTCTCCCCGCGACGAGCTCCTCGGACCAGGCGCGTAGCGCAGGCAACCGAGGGACCTCTTTCCGCCTCGCTCGAGCTCTCCCGCCGCGAGCTCTTCGGCCTCTTGGAAGGAAGGAAGCGGTCTGGGCTTCGTCGCCCGTCTTCCCACGGAAGCCGGCCGAGTGCGGGGTAGGTCAACCACTCCTAACAAGCTCAACCACTATCGGCGAGCACCTTTGTAGCCACACAAAAGTGCGGTGACGGGAGAACAATGGCCAATTTCACCTCGGCATTCCCAGCTGTCCTCAACCACTCCTCTCTGTTCCATTCGAGTACACCGCCATACCCTCACCTCGTCGGCGGTATGGACACGCCCATACGAGAAGATGTATTCCAACCACGATTGGAGACCGGGCGGTGACCATCCACCGGCCAAACCGCGAATCCAGCGTTTAGCGGCGACCAATTGCGACGCCATCGACACCCTCGAGCCTCGAGAATGAGCTCTCCCCCCCATCTTGACGAGCTCGGCGCTTGGTTCTTTTGTGTTCTCATCCCCTGCAAACATACTCCCTTCTCCCTCTTGAGCCCTCAACCGTAGTGGCACACATGTACACCCCCCTTGCGACTATAAAAGGAGGACATTGCCATCGGTTTGAAGGAGGACTCCTAGCTTCATAGCATTCGGTTTCACTCGCCCACCGCCCGATATTGGCACTTCGCCTCAATCCGCGAGACTTGGGAGCCCGCTCCCTCTCTCGCCCCTACTTGTACTAGCCCCGTATGAGCATTTGAGCTCGGATAGTGATCACCACTTGGACTAGGGAGCGCGATTTGCCCCCTTTCCAAGTATACATCTTGTGTCATTGTCTCTAGAGCTAGGCCATCGGAGCACGCGCTAGCCGGTGAGATTATCGCGACGGTGGTATTAGACCACGGCAGTAATTATATATGAACTATTACATTCGAGAGAACATGCATGCAACAACTAGAGTCCTACAATTTCAATAACATCCATCCTATGAAATAGTCGAATGTAGTTTAGAGTATTTTCAAGTATCGGACCATTCTATGTTAAATTTGGTACGGATGGAGATGCGACAACCTATTATTATTCAAAGCAAATTAAACTCTATAACGAACGTCTGAGATGGAGGCAACATCTATTTCAATCTCTGGATCCTCTATCATTGTTCTCTTATGCAAACAAAGTTGTTCTTGATGTCACCACATATCATTCCTTCCAAAGATCTCACGAGCTTTGGCTCCAAAATTCAATCAAGTATTAGATCTAGAATTCCCAATTGCTTGCTCAATTCCCTCCCCAGTCCACCTCCAAGAACTCTACCATCACCCTACAAAAAATAGGCATAGGAATTCACCGAGCATATTAAAAATGAAATATAAAGGAATCTATTTTTTTACGTAGATCACCGAGATTATAGCTTACATTTATTTTGTTAAAAAAGGCTTGGAGTATTCTCATCGGTCAGATGGGAGAGTGCTAGAAAAGAAAAACATAAAGAATAACATCATAGCTCTAGAAATTAACTTTAGGACCAGCATTACAATGTCAAGATAATACAACTAAAAGAATAAATACAACTCAACTGTAAATTTACCATTAAACTTTAATGTTCTATCAAGGAAACGTGAATGTTCTATGTAGCAAAGATTGATGTTCTATCAAGGAATTCTAGTTTTATACATATTGTGACAACATATACGATGTTTTCCCTTTGACAGTCTAATGTTCTACACATGAAAGATTGATGTTCTATCAAGGGAACTTGAATGTTCTACCTTTTTATGCATCGCATGTGACAAGCAAGTAAGGCATATAATCTTTCTATTGTCATTTGAAAGAAATGTAAAAATAGGAGTTCTATGGAAGAAATTGAACTAGCATAAGGAGACTTAATTTTGATCACTGAGTAAACCAAAAAAACTGAAGAATAGAAGAAGCTTTAATTTTCATCACTGAGTGAAGCAAGGAAACACAAGAGCAGTACCAATATAGGCTAGGCAATATCTGCATACGGACCCAATTCCACATTAGGAGGGTTGTAGTAAACAGCTAAATGCAACGGAGAGGTCGAACAAGCAATCAACTGGCAAATTTGAGTTGGGCGGTTGTGCGCACAGCTAACCGACATGAAGACCACTAAATCGACAAGAAAACAAAAACACAAATAGGTGTGCATGTGTCAGTCTACAAATTGTATGTGTTGCTAAAAAATAAAAATCATCAATTAACAGTTGCACAAATTGTATGTGTTGCCAAAAAAGAAAAATCATCAATTAACAGTTGTAGTTGCTTGCAGAAAACCGTTTCAAAGGATATGTGGGTCAAAAACCAAAGGATAGAGCTAGATGTAGCAACTGAAGGACCTAAAAATAGTAGGAGCTCACTTGAATCAGTGAACCAATCAACCATTATGAACTGATTAAGGCCAACACGGGTAAGAAAGATATAGTCCTCCAAAATAAGTTTTAGATATTAGATTAGATGCTTACATTGGAGAATTTTTCAATAGAAATTCCATAATCATATCTACATTTCAATAACAAATATGACATCACTTATGATGTGTGAACATTATGTGGAAAATGTGAGAACATCAAAGTATATTAAATAAAACATTACATAATCCTACACCGAACAACGCAGTAATCAAAATAAAACATAACCTGGCAACTAGGAACATCACTCGAGTGTTGAGCTAGGAGCTCTATGAATAAATACATAAACTTATCATCAATCATGACTATGTCAAATATACTACTAGGGCAAACTAGGGAACATAGCAACTAGAAACATATTATTGAAATAGAGCAAAGTCATGAATATAGAGGGACATAAAGATAATACTAGCCTCTAGATGACTTGAAGATCTATAATCCTAAGCCGGCAACGCTCAACTTTACGTGAATCTAACTTGCTAATCTAGAACTAGAACTAGAACTGGAACAATTGAGTAGCTATCATAATCTCTAGTGGAGATGATCTCTCTTCTTCTACAATTGAGTAGCTATCCTAATCTCTGGTGGAGATGATCTTTGAATTGAATATCATGGCCAGGGTCAGAGGTCTTGCTTATATAGGGACCTTGGAGGCACTGTAACCATTCAATCAAACCAACTTTGATCAATGGTGATCAATGGTGTAGAGGCAATCTTGGGGGCATTGGAGAACCGACCTAAAGAGCAAGAGGCTGATAGATGGGCCCTAGGCTTGGCCGAGCTAGGGTAGGGCTCGACCGAGCCCACCATGTGACATGTGGGTCCTAGCTTCCTCAGCTTGTCTTCTAGTGTCTTCTAGATCCTTCTTTCATAGATGCCAAGTTGGAATATGCTTTGAATATTCCTTGGTCCTTTTACTGTTTTAATCCCTAAAGAATAATAGATTCACCAAAACTTCGTGGAAATTGTCGGTTTAAACCACTAAGTCTATGATGGTGACCATTTCTTTAAGTTATGTTGACGGTCGTGATGAACATTAACTACCGTGAACAACAATCACTGTTAGTTTGTGGCTCAAGCCTTCAATGTTGGTCAAGCCATCACTACCGGGTTGAGCTAAGGATCCAGTAGTGATGGGGTCGACAGTGATGTGTGATTTTGTAGTGGTGTCCATAAACAAGTGTGATGATGATATTTGTGCCGGTCAAGCTTTACTAAGTTTGTAGAAAATATTAGCAACATGTGTATCTCCAAACTTTAAAATAGATTCAACAACAATATATCTAATGATACTAATTATGAGCTATATAAATATCGATATTTTCTTGTATATATTTAGTCGAAGTTAAAAGCATTTGACTGAAAGCGACAATGACACTTATTTAGAGACAAAGGAGTAGCTATGAACATAGTACAACAAAACAACTATATGGTAGAACAAAGGACATAAAAGTATGCAGATGCAACGGTTCTCCTTTAAACAATTACTAATACATGCCCGGCATCCCCTTGCCGTTAATCTTTAAATATAAAAGTTACATGCTACGGTCAATATGGAGCATCAACGCAAGCCACAACGGCTGGGGACAAAGGCAACCTTGCCACCGCGTACGTCGTAGACGATTTCCTTGGTACGCTGCACATGGATCCCAGATAGTTCCAGGGAAATTCCTCGTCGGCTGCTGCTGCTGCGAACGCGAGGCATCCGAAGGGGAAGCCGTCGGTGAGGTGCTCCCTGAAGAAGTACATGAATTGCCTGTCGTCGAGGTCCATGGTCTCGCCGTTCCCGAACCTGAAAGCGAGGTTCGGGAGGTAGATGTACTCGGCCAAGGTGAAGTTGTAGCACGTGTCGAGCCCACCGAACGCCGGCACCGGTTGGTACTGTGCCATCGCCTTCCTGAACTCGTCGCGGAGAGCGGCGTAGATGGTTGGGTTCAGGTAGGTGAAGGCCGTCTGCGAGTCGATCATCGTCCCGTTGCCTCTGAACAAGGCCGGCGGGATCGGAAGGTCCTTCCCGTTGACGGCGATGGCGACGAGGTCGACATAGTAGAAGTTGGGCCCAGTCGGGTTGGTCACTAGTGGCACGTACTTGACGCCGGCGAGACCGGGAGTATTCAGACAGAGATGGAGCGATGGTGAGGAAGCCGTGAGTGTCGGTGTCCGCTGGGAGGCAGTACGAGAACGCCGCCGTTCCGGCGGGTGCAGAGCGCAGCACGCGGGTCGCCAACGAGTGGCGACTGAGGCTGAGGTCGATGTTCCCAACGGCCACGCCGTCGGTGAACAAGTCGCTGTCGAGCTGCATGCACCCGACGGCGAAGTTCTCGATGGTTGCCGATGGCGAGAGCGTGAGGGTGTCCATCACGACGGTGCCGTTGCCGAACACGGAAGTCGAGTTCTGGAACGTGAAGGTGCACGTTCCACCAGGAGAGCACGAATCCCAGCCGCAGTCCGGCGAGCCACACGGCACACTGTGGAACGAAGACGACATGGAAGGGTCGAACGCCACGTCGCACGATTCCCCTCCGGACCCAGAGAAGCACGGCTTGCACCGCATGTTGGACATGCCGCTGGCGTCAAAATACAGAGGAGCTGCTGCGCCGGAGTGCCGTAACCGGCGAGGACCGTGTATTCAAACACTCCGGGAGGCTGCCGACGACGTTCTGCGTAGCGGGAACTGACAGGCCTGATGCCAGCGTGGCTGCTGACGGGGCCGGTGCAGCGGCAACGGCAGCCGTAGCGGCTTGGACTTGCGATAGATATGGCCGGCGGAGGCCGTCGCGGTGAAGGATCTCGTGCAGCGTTGGCTTACCATGCTTCCGAGCGCCGCCGCCAGCGAGGGGAGAGCATGGGCTCAGCCGGTGCACGACTGGTAGCCTGTCGCCGTTGTTACGTCCTGCGTTGCATACAAAAGTATGCAAGTGCAGTGCGTTCAATGGAAGTGCGACCGAGTAGATTAATTCTACAGTGAGTTGAACCTGAATTGATCGACGGGCAGGTTGTCGTCGACGGCGAGACATCTGAATGGTCAGACCACCGGAGGGCGCGGCTTGACCCATGAGCGTGACTGACGACAAGGCATAGAAGCACAAGAGTCAGATGCATGGTTGAAGCCAGCCACGGTGGTGAGGAACGTTGTCATTTGGCCTTCTATATAGACGTGGCAACGTTGTCATTTGCTTCTTGTCGCGTCCATTTATAACCAAAAATTAACAAACAAATGGTTGATGTAAAGTTTGCATTTGATTGTTTGTTTGCACATGAAATGATTGTTCGTTGATATGGTTCGGTGCTCAGACAAATTAATGCTTTAGAGCTACTGGATCGTCAACGAAAACTGGTAGCTCGATGGGATATACCTCGTACAGGGGTACAGCTAGCTACAGGTGGCGGTGATAATAACATATACATATACTTAAACTCTGCCATATGCATGCTTCTAGTGAGCTATAGTTTCGTGTTTAGTTTGGAACTCTCGTGGACCGAATGAACAACATGGCCGGCAATCTGTACCAAATCATGAACCCCGGTCTTGTGCCAATCGAGAACCTATATTTTCTGCATCTAATCGATTTCAAGCAACTATTTGGTTGATTCCGTCTGAGTACTGCAAGTGCTTCGTTCCAAAATGTGAAAATGGGCAATTGGAACCTTTCCAAAAGAAAAAGAAAAGAAAAAAAAAAAAAAGGAAGTTGGGTTACCAGACTGCCAAATGGATCATTCTTCTGGAACGATATGCTAAGGATAATCACAAGCATTATTTGCTGCATTTGTAGTGGATTATGCGAAAACAAAAACAAAAAAAAAATACGGGTATAACCCACTCGCAAAAAAAAAAAAAAAAAAAAAATCCAAAAACGAAGAAAGTTTGGAAATTTAAGTACCCATTGTTGTTTTAAGAAACTTTTTAAGCTAAGGATAAAAAGGTGATACAAGGTAAACAAAACAACTCAACTCCACTTAACTGATCCTCTACTCCTTACGTCATTACTAAAAACCAATAGCTACCTATGTCGGCACACAGGCCAAAAGTGAACGAATTAACAAAACAACTGATTAAGATCAGTCCAAAACAGCTGCTAAAACTAGAACTGCTACTCCTGCACTCTGGATGTCGTTGCCAATTGGTGTTGAAGAATATCATCCTTGCAAAGATACTCTACTTGTTCTAGCATCAGCGACCTATTTTGGAAAGTCCTGCGATTCCGCTCTTTTCAAACGTTCCACCAAAAATAAATCATTATTCCATCTACTCTTCTTCTGTTTGACTTGGCAAATTTTGCCCTGCACCTTGGCCAATAACCATGTAATGATTGGTATTTACTGAATCAACGACCTCCAGATGTAACCACCACTTAATATATCACCAAACTTGTTGAGCGAACTGACAATTCTTGCATAGATGATTTGGGGTTTCTAGTTCATCGAACTAGAAACCCCAAATCATCTATGCAAGAATCCCTTCTGTGCCGCCACCTCTATAATTCTTTGTAGAGAATCTATTGCAAGAATGAAGAGTAGAGGTGATATTGGGTCACCTTGCTTTAATCCCCTCGCATGCTTTATCCCCATAGTTGGCTATCTGTTAACCATAACTTTAGAAGATGCTATACCTAGCAAGGCCACAATCTAATCTCTCCATGTGGCACTAAAACCCAGCACCTGCATGACCTCTATTAGGAAGGACCAACCAATGGTCTCGAATGCTTTTGAAATGTCCAATTTAATAAAAAGTGTTGGTTTCTTTTTCCTGTGTAGCAACTGAATTACTCTCTGAGCGTAGATGAAGTTATTGTGTGTACTCCCTCCATAGTTGAAAAAAGAAGACGTTTAGGACAGCGACACGGTCTCCAAAGTGCAACTTTGACTTCTCTTTTCTATAAAAATATTTATTAAAAAATTATATATGTACTTTTATGAAATTATTTTTCAAGACAAATCTATTGATATGATTTTCACATTTCTAAACTCAACAACTTAAAAGTTATTAATGATTTATGTTCCCAATGTTTGACCCAAGTCTTTTCCAAAACGTCTTCCTTTTCAACCATGGAGTAGTATACATCTTTTTTGATGAAAGAGTTCTGTGCATAGGGACTAACTCATCCATACGCGGGGCAAGTCTATTTGCTAGGATTTTAGTGATAATCTTTGCCACACTATTAAGTGGACTTATCGGTCTAAACTCCAAAATGGTGGCTTTCATCTGATTTTTGGGTAAAAGGACAATGTTCGCTTCATTTACTAAACTCAACTTGGCAGTCCGATGCAGGTAAATACTCCAGATCGCCTGGGTTAGGTGCTCCTTTATGATCGGCCAGCACTCTTTGTAGACAAAAAGCCCAATGAAGCCGTCAGGGCCTTGAGCCTTTTCCGCCGGCATCTCTTTAATGACCATCGAGATTTCATCTTGTATGAATGGGGCATCGAGTTTTTCTAGATTGTGTTGTACATAGCCTAGCTCCTCCCAGTTGATCGCCTTGGTTCTAAGGTTCGGAGATCCTAAGACTTCAGAGAAATGTGAGTGTATCAGGCTCTCCTTTTCGTTTTGTAGAATGGTTGGCCCGGTTGGACCTACCAGGGAAGGAATGTAACCCTTTTTTCATCTTGCATTGGCATATAAATGGAAGAATTTCGTATTTGCATCTCCTTTCCTTAACCATGTCAGACATGAGTGTTGCCTTGCCTTGGTTTTTGTATTGCTGCTAAGCCAAGTGCTTTGGATTTTAGATATCTTTTGAAATTCACTTCTTCCTGCGTTAAGTTTCTTTCCTCCTGTGCCGTTTCAAAATTTGCAAGAGTAATATTAAGGATTGTCCAATCGCACTTTCCAATCACAAAAATTCTTCCAATGCCATGGGAGGGTATAGATTTTTTTTTTTTACAAAACTTTACTTTTCAATAAAGAAAAGAGAAGTTAAAGTTGTGCTTTAGAGACTGTGTCGCTATCCTAAAGCCCATCTGTTTGTGATATGGAGGGAGTATGTATAGATTACCTATGCATAAAAGTCTTGTTTTTTTTTTTTTTTTTTGGCAAAATGGTGTCGTAGAATCCCTTTCTGGGTTTGGAGAAGTCACAATTTTCAAGAACTCAAATCTGATATGGTGATAATTTTCTGATAATAGTCATCCACGTATAATGCCACACACCCTCGATCTTAAGGGTTACCAAAGTCATGTGAGAAAAAAATCATCCTTTTTTTGGAAAGAAAAAAAAAAGATGGGTCCAAATCGTCCTGAAGTAACCACTGTTTCAAATCCAAGGATGTCTTATAATAGTAAGGGTTATCCACTATATATATACATTCCACTATGTGTCACCACTATGGTACAAGAATTCCCCTGGCAGAATATATGGATCGAACACTTTCAGGTAATTTAATCTGATTAACCACCGACTATACCCGATCTGCTTACAATGGAAGTTGATAGCCACACGGCACGACGACATGGTTGTACAACAATCTACTCCCTCCATTCCAAATTATAAGTCGTTTTGACTTTTTCTAGTGCATCAATTTTGCTATGTATTTAGATATAATAACGTGTCTAGATACGTAGTAAAATAGATGAATAAAAAAAATCAAAACAACTTATATTTGGAAATGGAGGCAGTACGAAGTAGCTGTAGCTGCCATGACCAAGAGGAAAGAGCTGAGTGCAACAAACTAACTAGCCACAGGGCGTTCTGTATCACGAATTCACGATGGTGGTCCGCCGATGAGCTTGGTGATGGTGAGCGCGATGCTGCAGAGCTGGTCGACGTCACGGTTGCGTGCCGTGAGGACGTTCCGGTGGTCCGGCACGCCCTGGCACCCCCGCTGGCACAGCTTCACCTCCGCCTGGCTCGCCACCACTAGCGCCTCCGACTCGCTGTACGCCCCCGTCTCCACCGCCGACGTCGCGTCCGACAGCTGCTCCACCGCCGACTCGTACCTGCATGCATGCACTCGACCGTGAGTGCTTGTCAGCCACGCGCATGGCACTTGCAGAGACTGACATGACGCACTGACCTCTCGCCGCAGTCCTCGAGGCACTGCTGCAGCTGCGCCGTCTTGTTCTCGAGGCTGTCGTCGTCGTAGATGTTGGAGAGATAGGACGCCGTCTCCGACGCGTTCCGCTGCGCCGCCTGGATGGCCAACCGGGCCAGCCCCGCGGTGTCGGCCGTCTTGGACGACGGGTCCGCGGACAGCGTCGCCACGCACAGGTCGTGGTGCCCCGCGGTCTTCTTGCAGGCTTCCTCGAGCGAGTACTTGCTCGACGACGGCGCGGCCGTAGGTGCCTCCGTGGGGTCGGCGGACGCCGCGGCGACGGCGAAGACGGAGAGGATGACGACGCCGACCGCGGCGGGGACGTTGCCGAAGCCATATTTGGCCCGCGTCTCTCTTGTCCTTTCCTTCGCTGCCTCAACCATTTTTGGGAGACCTAAGTGATTTCCGTATTATGTTGCTCGACCTGGCTAAATTAAGATAGTGAGAAAGCTGATGTCTTGGCTAAATTAAGGACAGGTAGGTTCGTCGTGTCGGTTTCGTGGTTGTGGGCTTGTGGCTGCTTGAATGAGGCAAACGGCTACTGCTGAGTGCAGACTTTTGACATCTACCTTTGACTACACGGCGGAATGTGCGGCGTTCTTCTTGTTCTGCCATTTTGGTGTCGACCTCAGGGAAAACTCAGTCACAGAATCAACCTCGAGCAGTTGGTTTGAATAGGATCTATAGCTCTTGTTGCTTAAAGGGCTGCTAGTGCTAGCTCACCCTGTGCGCTGAAGCTTATGAGTCATGGTATAGTGTTTTTCTCTCGTAACAAAATAGCATCAACCAACTTATCGGCCGCAAAAACTATCAGCCCTCAGACATTGATCTTTCTATAGGGATAACAAATAAGTGCCTCGAGCCCTCAACCTGATTCATACATACATACCACTGTATTTCATATCAGTTGTAAAGAATAGCAGTAGTCTGCTATTTAGTATTTGACAACTTTAGGGTATGCTATTGATGTTTACAACTTCAGAGCATCACTTACTGGTCATCTTGTGGTCGAACCAGCCGCCTGACGACCTGACCACTTCTTCCGGGTTTGGTTCTTGGCCCACCGTCAGCATCCCTCTTCACACTCTTGAAGAAGCTTTGTTTAAGCACATCCAAAACCCAGCCAAGCCTCCCCGGTAGCAGGCCAACCTCCTCAGTGTACCCTAAGAGAACTCTTGCTTGTTTGTTGTTCAAAAATTAGTCAGCTTTGTGGTGAAGGCAGAGCAAATTAGGAGGGAGTATTCTTAACATTTTTACACCCTACTTTCAATGTAGCTTCGCCCCTGAACCCATCAATCTTTAACAGCAAAACCTCCAAACTTTTCTACTGCTCCGAAACAGAATTCATTTCCTAGCTTCTAAAGCCCCCATAGATGATAGAGCAGCAGTACTAAGAATATTGTCAACAACGTATTTCTTATTAATGTGAACAGTAGTGATGCACTGACTCTTCACTACAGAAAAAGATAACTTGCCTTCTTTTGCTTATATTATCCCTAGTTAGGACTCAGGACCTAGGACCTTGTTTTATGGAAGAAACCACAGAAGATAAAAACATACCCTAGGTGGTACCTTCAAAGAGCAAACAACAGGAGTGTACACTGGGAATACCCATGAAATTAGTAACTCTATACAAAGATTGAGAGAAGTACATCACATATTCCCATTAGAAGGTAACCGCATATTGCAAACTACACTTACAAGAGCAGTCTTAATTCTTTGGTATCATGCCCTTCATACCTGAACATTCATGTGCTAATCATACAGTCGTGTGAACTAAACATATCAGCTAACTGAGACATTAGTTCTTAAGTGCTTTGTTCCACTGCTCGATATCTTTGAGCAGTTCCCAATCAATCTGCAGCATTTTTCAATTAAGGTTCGGAAATCATAATCAATATCAACAACAAAAACAAGCCAAACTCATAGAAATAAGCTGACTGAACAGGGTATCTTTAGTTTTCAATACAAGGTTCGGTAAAGATTGTTGCAATCACACTGGCTGTGGCTGTACGATTAAAAAGAAAGGTATTCCAAAGAAAAACAACAAAACCAGTTGGGATTAGGCACGACCCCGCCCCCCACCCCAACCACACACACACACACACACAAATATATACAACTACATCAATATAAATAAAGTAGGTACTACTTATGTTATGACAGGTGGAGCCAGCCCAGGTAGATTGATTTGGTTCATTAGGAAAGATAGAATGACTTGGGTTTTTTTTTTTTTTTTTTTTTTGAGAAGATTGACTTTTTATAGAGATGGCTGACTTGAGTGGTTAGGATATTCCTTAGGACTCAAGTCAGTCATCTCTATAAAAGAGGGCTCTGTATTGACTGTAATCAAGCAAGAACCCTAAGATAGTCCCCAAGGAACAACGGCTATCTCTACTAATCTATCCATAGCCTTTCCATATCAACTTATAGTGAATGGACTAAATTAGACAAGAAAAAAAAAAACACTGAACAAAAAGAAAATACTCCAACGCAGAGATGAGAAGAAATATGTTAAAAACACATTTAACCTACTAGTAATTAAGTCAAACCTGCAGCGGCAACTGATAAGCTTAGCCACACCTCTGGTGTAACATCTCTGGTTACTCTGCATGTAACAACATATTCTCAGCACAACTAATTATTAAAGAATACATGAGAAAGCCAGTGCACATATATGCCAGGGCTATATGAATAAAAGGTTAAAAAAAAAAGAGGCCAAAGTGCAGGTCTAACAAGAGTGTATAACAGCTTAAGAAATACTTCATTTCAAATTATAAGATGCTTTTCTAGATACATTGCTTTTAATTTGTATGATATCTAAATATAGTGTATATCTAAAGTGCAGAGCAAAAGCTAAAACGTCTTATATTTTGGAATGGAGGGAGCAGCTCTTTGTTAAAGAGTACAAAGACCATTGAGCACAGGACTGCACATGTTCATAATAGATCTAAACTGCTAACTCTAGTTCAGTCCAATGCAAAAAACATATAAATCAGAAAACTACAAACAAATTTTGCAGATCCTTCATCACCAATCATAATTAAGAGAACACTACCTAGTTTTGAACTTATTTTTGTCGACTGCACATGTGCTTGATCCAGGTGAACAAAGAAATGGGGCATTGAAAATTTCAAAAAATAATATTCATAGATCTGCTTTCTATTATTATAATATTTTCCATGCGCATAGTCTACCAAACAACCACTTGTTCATCTTAGGTGGTGAAACCCAACCTTCATGTTCTACCATATCCTTAATTCTAGTGTATGTGCGATGGTCCTTTATGAGGATTTATGACTCAAATGATGCTCACCTAAATTCCATCACAATTATTGTTTGTCCATATATACAGCAGGCTGCAACTCATGCGGACTACCAAGAATTAGGACATTGCAATAAGGATCAAAACTACGAGAACAATACACATATTTTCCATCAGTTTGTTATCTGTGCACATATTTTTCATGCAGAACACCAAAGATTAGGCATTAAAAGTGGATAAAAAAATATTAGAGGATCACAAGTCATTGTTATGCAGCATTGTCTATTCACCCAAATAAGGTCACTAACAAACTAATTGGTACGGATGATTCACACAACTAGCATATTGTGTCAATGCACCATGCTTCTGCCGACCCTTATGTGATGGTACTTTATGAGCACCTACGACTCACATAGTGCTCACCTAAATTTCATCAACTTTATTGTTTGTCCATATTTACAGCAGGACCCAACTCATTCGGCCTACCAAGAATTAGGACATTGTAGAAACCATATAAAATATAATATTATGCACCATGCTTCTGCCGACCCTAAATATGTGATGGTCCTTTATGAGCACCTACGACTCACATAGTGCTCACCTAAATTTCATCAGCTTTATTGTTTGTCCATATTTACAGCAGGACGCAACTCATACGGCCTACCAAGAATTAGGACATTGTAGAAACCATATAAAATATAATATTTTACCAATCACACTATGTTTATGTAAATATATAACCATATTAGCCATAAGGCTATCAGCATGTTTGGAAATTAATCAAGAACAAAGAAACTATCCTGCTAGGTTCTTACTAATCTCTTGCAAGTGAATGTGGTCCCATTTGGAGCACTTACAAACCCTGTTCCGCTAGGCGCTAGGCGGATTCTAGGCGGTGACCCGCAGCCCTAGAGCCTAGTCGGGATTAAGCTTGAGCCTAGGCGTTTTTTTTTCTAGAAGCGGTGGCTAATACATGCTTTTATACTTAACAAAAGAGCTAATATATGCATTTTATACTTAATAAAAGAAAAAAAAAAGATAAGTGCTCAATATTGGGGAGAAAGAGGAGAAAAAAGGCCCATTTAATGTTCCCCCAATTGCGCCAGGGTACCCAAGACACCTTATCCTCTCCTTCCACCTCTGTTCTCTCTCTCTCTCTGCTTTCGAGCTCCCGACTCCTCTCTGCTTCCCGACCAGCAGCCGCCTCCTTCCCCGTCGCTCCGCCTCCTTCCCCGGCCAGCGCCGCCACCTCCTTCCCCACCGGATCCGCGCCTCTACTGCCGCTGCACCTCCTCCCGCCGCCCGCCTCTCCTCGCGGCGCCGCCCGCCTCCTCCTCGCCGCGCGCCCGCCAGCCGGTGACCCCGGCCGCCCTAGGGTTCCGCCTACCCCATAGGCGGCGGGGACCCATCGCCGAGACTTAAAAAGCGCCTAAGCGCGGCCTAGGCGCCGCCCTAGCGGAAACAGAGCTTACAAAATCATTTAGTAATGAACTAAATTCCATCAACCTTATTCTTTGTCCATCTCTCTTATACGATACCGCACCAAAGAAGGCCCGGCCAGCGTGGCCACGTCGCCGGGCTGCTCTCGGCCGTCCGATCAATTTGGATGGACGCCCCAGATCGGGCGAAGTCCTGGTCATTTTACAAAAAGCCCTCGGTTATATAAAATCAACCCGCAAATCCGGGGCTTCTCACAGAAATTTAATCCGCAAGCCCTCGAAGTTTTTCAAATCGCACCACGTACCAAGGCCGACCTCCCTCCCCACTCAGGCCTGCTTGGGCCTTAATGGGCCAAAATTGGCCCAACTCTATTTTTGTCTTGTCTATTCTTTTTTTACACTAATAAATTTGGTAACACTACAAAAAATGCATACTAAATTAACGAAAAATCATAAAACAAAAAAAAAAAAATCAAATTGTGTTGAAATCCTCATAAATAATTCTATGCAAAGGATCCAAAATAGAACATATTTAAATTGGAAGTTTTGTTGTACAGCTACTCCTATGTTTTTTTGTGGGTACATATGAAAATCAAATTAAAAAACATAAAATAGGAAATCCAATTATTCAGTAACTCTTCATGATAAAATATCATCACATTAAACTTTTCGACTACTTAATAAATACTTTTAGCCTCTTTCCTCCAAAAAAAAATGTGATAGCTCCATTCCAATAATAAATATAAAATATAACATAGCGACAATTACACCGACGCATAACTAACCACCATACTCATCCAATCACCCTTAACTCGAATGCAAAGTAAGACAAAAAATAATGACACAAATATATAAAAAATATCTTATCTAACCACATTAATCTTATACAATTAATTTAACTACATATATGAAACAAAGCCTACATAGTTAGCGAAACCATTTCACAACAAATAATAACTTTCACAACAAATAATAACTTTCAAATAAAAAAATACCACGGGTCCTATCGGCCATAAGCGGCAACGCCAAGGCCAATTTCTAGTATTTACAGAAAGATGCTACGTGCTAAGAATTAGGAGATTAAGTTAAGACTTAAAAGCACACAGAGGTACATATTCACTATTTGCATTTGCAGGCTATAACTGTAGAACAGGTTGACAGATTGATTAATCCACAGTTCCATACTCCAGTTCATTTTAGCAATTCCAGAAAGGACACTTTTGAAGGATACATATATATTTTTGAAATTATATGAAGCAAACCTATTTTCTCAATTTATTATCAATCCATATTTACAGCAAGACAATTCATACATACAGCCTACCACAGTCTATTAGATGAACTCTAGGTCAGCTAAAATAATTAGTCTGTTTGTTTAAGCACATTAGAAAAACAGATCAAGTTCACTTAATAAAACAACATTGTTATTGCCCATACATACATGAATAACAAACAAAAGTGTCGCTAATTGATAGTCATAGATCATGTGTTGGTAGTGCAACATGAGCCTACTATATACCAGTAAACAGAATACTTACAACAGGAAGGGCTTAAAGGAGCTATGTTTGCGATTCTGGTTAGTCTCAGTCACACGTGTTCTTGTAATCTTCACTTCTTGCCTATCAGGTGTGACCTTGGGAAGTTCTTGATATATCAGGTGTGACCTGGGAAGTTATTGTAGACTTAGATTTTCTGTTTGCCTTATTAATATCCTTCTTTGACATCTTACTAGTGTCTAGTCGATCATCTTCATTTTTATCAGTTTCAAGATATTTATCCTTGACCAAGGAGCGCACTTTTGCAGCTCATTCTCAAGAATTGGCATTCTCTTTTTGCAGTTGTCACCTCAACTTGCAGTCTAACAATTTCATCATACTTCTTTTGGGCTGCCACTTGCAGCTCATCTACATTCTGCAGAAGTTTTTGTGCTGTTTCAGTAATCTGCTTTATCTATATGTTCTTGCTCTTAATGGTCCCACTGTAATCCTCTTCCATTGTCTTAGCTGGTTCCACAAAATTCTTTTCTGCTTGTAATGCTGAAATTTCCTAGTCCTTCGCTTATCTCAGGATCTTATAAGCTTTTTTCCGTTTCCTTATCTCTTCCCTAATATCTTTCCCGCTTTTCTGGTGATCTGAATTTGTCGGTACTAATATCCACCTGATCTTCAAACTTCTTCAGTTTTTTTTCTGGCATTATGAGAGCAGGTAAAAACTAGTGAGATGGACAATAAGAAATCCACAATGGTCCAAGCAAATTAAACTCATGTATTTGTAATTACCTTTAGCTCAGTATTTTCAACAGCCAAATTCGAAATACATTTTTTGAAGTCCTCCAAATCATCCTCAGCAAGTTCTGTTTGAGCTCACACGGTTAGGTTTTTACTTAACTTCCAAAATAATAAGTTGGAATCTCAAAATGCAACATGAAGATGCAGGTGCCAAACATTAAAACATATATTTTGTGTTTTCAACTGAAACTGTAAACCATATGGAAAATGCTGCACAAATCCAACTGGATCGACACAACTATAAAGCTCAATTAAGTGGTTCCTCTCCTTCCTTACATGTGTGCTTCTGGTAGCAGTGGATCTGAAGCTCCTAGCCGCCCAGACACGCTGCCATCTCAGCCTCAACGACTCTCTTGCGGAGCTCCTCAACCTTACAGATCTGGAAAGATAGAGCAAAAACCCTAGTGCGCCGTCGGCGGGCGGAGAGCTATCCTTGCCCGAATCCAATCGCAGAGGAACAACCCGCAAAACCGGGGCCGAATCGTTCGTACCTGCTGGAGGCTGGCCCGGGAGATCTGCTCGCGCTCATGGAGACCGCTCTGCAGGAACTGGAGCTCGGTGATGAGGTGCTCGTAAAGAAGGGAAAGTCCAAGAGTAGTGAGAGAAATCATCGAGGACGACCGTGATAATACTTATAGCCGAGATGCTAGGAATGAGAAGTCCACGCATCACGCTGAACAAGAGCGAAGGCATGCGTCGCCGCCAAGAAGAAGTAGGAAAAGGAAGGCGCACATGGCGACCCAACTGCACGCATGGCGTAGATGCTCATCGGCCCGAAAGTGCAAGGAAGGTGGGGCACTACGACCGAGCCGAGCCAAAGCGCCGCGACCGGGGGACCGGGGCCGGGCGGTGCCGTAGAGGAAGAGGGAGTAATGGCAAGGGCCACGGAAGTGGAAGGCGGTAGAGCGGAAGCGGTGAAGGCGAAGGGAGTAAAGGGGTCCCGAGCCGCCACAGCCGAGGAGTGGACGCCCGAGGCGAATCCTTCACCGTGAGATCGGTAGAGTCGAACTCAACCGAGAACAAGAGTTGTCGGCAGTAAACGGGCGGATGGAAAGAAGGTTATGGACGATCCGAGGAGCAACAAGGACAGCGGGAAGACGAAAAGGACCATGGGCTGAACCCACGGAGGTGACGGGAAGACAAGACCCATTCCCAACCATGATCGAAGAGGGACGGGAAGGGTGAGGAGGGCGAAGAAAGAAAGGATGCCGGCATGAGGGGTAGTGTGGAAGGAAGCCCCGAGTCGGCGATCCACTCGGTGCGTATTGCGCGGTGCAACCCCATGGTGCTGAATGATTGCGCCCAGACGCCCGGAGCCCACCCCCCCAAAGCCGGCAGGTCGGGCTGGTGGAGCGAGGGAAGGCCGGGAGGGGCACGGGACGAGTGGGACCGCCGGCGACCATGGCGGCCGGTGTGGGCGGGAACAGGGCCCCGCCCATCGAGGCGCCCGGCCATGGGTTGCGAGGATGGCCAGGGCGGACCTCCCGGGCGAGGTGCCCCGTCCCGAGGAGAGCCCGCGTGGCAGCGAGGGCACCGGCAGAAGTCTGCAGCGGCCCGGCGTCGGCCCGGTGGCGCGCTGCGGCGGAGCGGAGGAGGCCGGCAAAGTGGGAGTATCACCGGCGGCGGTGGCAGCAGCGCCCGTGCCGCGCCTGGTGGGTATGGCCGTGGCGCGCGCCCGTGTGCTGCGCCCCCGCGCCCTCGGCGGTGCTTTAGGCGGCGGCGGGGCGAGAGGCGCGCGAGCCTGAAGGAGAAGGTGGGGCGCGGCGTAGCCTCGTCGGTGACGAACGAGGGCTGCGGCGGCGGTTGGTGCGAGCCAGCGTGAGTAGGGGAAGAGGTCGGCGCCAGCGGCGCCGGGCGGCGGCGGCGGCTTCCATTTGCGCCCGCCCGCCACGTTGAGAACGGCGCGGTGGGCTGCGGCGGCCCGGGGCGCCATGCCCGTGGCGTCCCCGCACGGACTAGGCTGCCATGGCCCGAGGAGTAGGTGGATGGCGGCAAGCGGTCGGGGCGAATTTGGGGTGGGCGGCAAGCGGCTGCGCGCCGCGGGCGGCGGCGGCGGGCGGCGGCGGCCGCGGCGAGGTGACGGCGCCCGTCCAGCGCCGGGCGGGCGAGAGCCGGAGGAGAAGGATGGGGCGGGGCGGGTCGGGCCACGAAACACGCGTCGCAGCGGCGCGACCGCGCCCTGTGCGCTCGCCCCGGGCCCGCGACGGGAGGAGGCTGTGACGCGCTGGGAGCGGCTGCTGGCCGCTGGGCGGCCGGGTCGGGCCGCGAACGCTGGCGGCGGCCCAGCGCGACCCCCACGCCCTTGTGCGCCCTGCCGGTGCCGCGGCGGGAGGAGGCGTGGCTGGCGCACGGAGGAGCGGCTTCGCGCCTGGCGAGAGTAGTCCCAGCGGCAGAAATGAAGGAGAGGAAGGGGAAGGAGGAAAGGGAGAGGAAGGGGCTGGGCAGCACGCCGGGAGCGGGGCGCCGGCCCGGCGCGCCTGCCATCGCGCGTGCGGGCGGCGGCAGGCAGGGGCAGGGATCGGTACTAAGCTTGATACCATGTTAGAGAGAGAGTGATTGTCTCTATTCCTCCAAACCCTAGAAGGGTGGGCAATATAGTTCTGACATGGGCCTCATGGGCCTAGCCTCATGGGCCTTTACACATATACACTAACAAGTATCTAAAGGGAAGTGACAGACATTCCAGTTAATGTTCTTATTCACTGATTTGTATTACTAAAAATAGGACAAGCATCAAAACAATTTTTCCAGATAGAAAAGATTTGAGGAACATACAGAGGAGTTTGCATTCTCTGACATCTGAAATCAACAACGATGATGAAGATCCTTATGCTGTTGAATCCGTGGTGGTTCATGGAGCTCTAGATGCAGGTTTGCTATCTTATTCCATTGGATCATTTCTATTTGTACCGTCTGTTACATGTGCTAGATTTTGTTATGTACTATGTGTTATTAGACTGCAACACACCAGAGTACATCTCTAACAGCTTCTGAGCCACGTAAGCTGGCTCTGAACTTTTGTTGCTATAAATGAGATTTGTCTTCGAATTTACATTCTTTTTTTTTGTGAACAATTGTTTATTATTCAGTAGACTGAAACTTGTATTGTCACATTTCTTCAGTCAGTTTGTTGTGATGCTGGAGCACTAGGAACGTTAATACCATGCAGGTTTAATACACAGATTTGATTTCTTTCTTTTTTTTTGTTAATGCATTCAAATTTAAATGTAGTTATGCTCCTTCGAATATTAGAACCATTGATTTTGTGAGCAACTTTACAACGTTGATTAATATTTTGCTTCTTGTTTTTCAATTAACTTTTTCTTATATTGACTATGTTTGTAGATGAACGTCAAGATCGTCACAAATCTGTATAGCAGCAATGAAAAATGCTGCTACATCATCAACAACTTAACTGTGTTTTACCTTTAGATGTTTTACATGATCAGCATTGAATCAATCCTACATCATCAGCAACTTAACTGTGTTTTTCTTATATTGACTATGCTTGAATTTTCTTACATGGAACTTAAATAGTGTTAATGCTATTTGGATGATAATCTAATCATTGAATTTCATATGCTGTTTAATGTTTTATCTGTCTGGTATTAAGTGTTTTGATTTGAATACTGTATTCGTTATTAACAATTTTCTTTGATTACATTACATTTCATAAAGAATCATCATCGAATCAACAAAAACTAGTGTATTGTATGAATTCCGAAAATTTTTATGAAATCCGAAAAAAAAAAGGAAATGATTTCCTGTTCTCATTTAATTATTTAATTACAAGGATAGAAAAAACCTGGAAAAAAAGGCCTGTAACACTATTGGAAAACAATAGAACAGTCCAAACGAAACAGTCTGAGATGAATGAACGGCCCAACAAATCAAATTTAACAAACCAAACAAGCTTTTGTATTTTATGAAAAAAAATTTTATTGCTTCAAAGTAGTGTTTATGAGTAAAATTAACTTAAATAGATCATTCAAAAATAATAGTACTCGGAAGCATGTTTTTTTTTCAGAAATTTTATTTGACGTTTTTGAATTGTCTGGCTAAAATAATGTGAACCGTGAATGCAGCAAAAAGAAAATCCAATCAACGAAGCATGAGTACTATGAAGCAAACCGAATCAGTCCAACAACACTAGTGAAATATTTCTGGGCCTGAAAGAAGAAACAGTCAAACAAAAAAAATAGGCATGCAAAACAAAACAGTCAATGAAACTGGGCCAATAAAGAAAAAGGCCCACAACGGATGACGGGCCGCGCCTGGTCAGCCAGCAAGCATCCGCGCCCGACCGATCGGCGATTAACAGCGGCCGGCGTGCTAGCTGCCGCCCACCTTGGAGGTGGGCCGGCCCAGTGAGCCCGTCAGCCCGCCCTAACCGTCGTCTTCCACCTCCAGCCAGTCCAACCTCGCCCCGCCCGGCGCCCTAGGGGTCGCGATTTCTAGCTTCGCCCGGAGCTCCGGCGAAAACCCTAGGACGCCGGCGGCGGCAGGTCCCTTCCCTCCCCTTACTTCTTCTCGTAACCTTAACCTCGCCGACGCCATGGACGCCGCCCGCTCCGAGCTCCATGAAATCTCATGTTTGGTTTTGAAAATTGATGACGACACTTGTGGACTAATCCTTTGCTCTAAGTGATGACTATGAGATAGGATTAAGTTGATGACAAGGAGCATGATGATCATGAACATGGGCGATGATGATGGACATGATGGATCGTCAAGCTCGGTGATCGGCTTGAGAGGAACCCGGAGATCAAGGCAAAGGTATACTTGATAGGGTTTTCTTTTCGGTGATCAAGACACGATAGAGCGTGTGATCACATTATAGGATAGATAGCCGACTATCAAGAGGGGATGCCGCGGCAATCCTTGCATGAAGTGCTTCTAGGTCCAATTGACTTGCATATTGCATTTAGGACATGAGAGCACTAACTTCGATCTTGCCTAACATCTCGACGAGCTAACATTGGTGATAACGTGGTCATCTTGGCGTGTTGGCAACCCATGGCAAGAGGCGAAGCAAGTTCAAGCAAAGAGCAAAGAAAAAAGATGAAGAAGCCGCCGCCCGGGAGGCGGCCGGACGCGACGAGGTGCTGGCCGGACCCTTAGCGACCGGGGCTCCGGCCGGTGCGTCTCGCGAGAGCTCGCGGCCTAGGGAATTGACCGGACGCGAGGACCGGAAGCGGGACGGACGCTTCGGTGTCGATCGGATCGGTGACCGGGCGCCGCGGTGGAGGGGCGCCGGTGTGGGCCCAACCCCCCGTCGGTAGCGACCGAAGCGTGGACGGACTCGCGACCGGACCGGTGGTGGTTCCGTCGGTGCGTCCGGTCACCCCGAAGAGCAAATTTTTGGAGCAACGGCTCCATTTCGAGAGGAGCCATATATATACTTGGTTGGTGGTTCCTTAGGCTCCCTCTTGCACATTTGAAGCTTCCAACTTGCTAGTGAGCATTTGTGATTCCTCTCCACTCTTCTCTCCATCCATTAACTCGAATTCTTGGTGAGATTGAGAGTGATAGAAGTGCATTGCATTGGTGATTGCATCTAGAGGCACTTCATCCTTGGAGAAGCCGCGGGATTCTTGTTTTCTTGGGAATTTGCCCGGTTCCCTAGCGGCTTGGAGCAAGAGGTGGTGTTGAGCTCAAGTGGAGCTTGTTTGAGGCCACACCGGTGGTGATTGTGAGGGGTCGCTCCTTACCCCGCGGGAGGTTCGCGAAAGGAGCACTAGTGGATTGCTCGTGGCTTGTTGGACCCTCTCTTGTGATCGTTTGCTTGAGCACCCATAGGGGTTTTGGCACCGCCATTAAGCTTAGCACACGCCAAGTGAGTGTGTCGCCACAACGAGGACTTAGCGCGTCTTGGCAAGCACGTGAACCTCGGTAAAAATCATCGTGTCATTGTTCTTGCTCGTTGGAGATTTCTTGTACACGGTGATTGGCCACAACCTCTACTCGACAACGGTGGTATTGTATTCGAGCACCTCTTTGCATTACTTTGGTAGTATATCTTGTTAGGGTGCTTAGCTTGAGTAGTGTGCTAAGTTGCTTAGTCTTGTTAGCTCCTAGTTGGTAAATTAGTTAGACTTGCTTGTTCACCTAGGAGTAAACTAGCGACATAGCCATTGTTGTGATTAGAGACAATAGAATTGACTTGTGGCTTGCATAGCTAGTTTGTAGCATTGCTTATATTAGCCGCCATCTTGTTATCTAACCCGGTGTGTTTAGTGTTGTTGCAAAAAAATTTTAATAGGCTATTCACCCCCCTCTAGCCATTAGGACCTTTTACTCCAGCAGCCATGGCGACCTTTCAGCTCCCCATACGCCGACCCATACCCAAATACCCGTATGGGTCTCTCCCCGCCCGAGCTTGGCGGCGCCCCCGCCCGAAGCTCACCGGCCCGAAGCCGCCGCCCTCCGCCGCCGTGTCGGCGACGGCCAGCGCCAGCCGGCCGGCTCCTTCTATGGCCGGCGGAGGAATGGAGGGGGAAGGGAGGTCCCGGAGGCGGGCGCGGCCCGGACCCTAAAGCGGCGGCGGCGGCGGCGCCTATAAAGCGGCGGCAGCGGTCCGGCGGCGGCAACGCCGCGATCGAAGACAACGGCAGCGGCGAAGACGACGGTAAGTGAGCAGGCCTTGGGCTGGGCCGCCTAATACGCCTCGGTCGGCGCGGCGCTATACCGACTGGTTGGCGTATAGCATTGGCCTCCCGTATGGGGGGGCCGCATCATCAGCTTCTTGGATTTGGATTGGAAGCCTGAATTAGTAGTCAGGCCTGGGCCGCTGGATGCAAAAGAGTAGCTACGCCAGATTCAAGTTTGACAAAGACTAAGATTCAAGACAAGACTAATAACAGCTTACTCCAACAAATTTTTCCACACTGCTGTCTGACAACAAAACATTTCCAGAAGCCATACTCTCCGTCCAAAAAAAAAAAAAAATACAATCCTGAAAAAAAAATTTAAAAAAAAGATGCTTTCAAATTTAACCAAATCTATATAAAATACTAACATTTATTATGACACCATAAATATCATTAGATTTATTATGAAATATTTTATATATAAAAAAAATTTGGACATAAATATGAAAGCTATTCAGTGTAAACTTAATTAAACCTAACCCACTAAAACAGGCACGGATACCGCAGTTGCATTACTTCGTACTGATTCACAACAGAGCATTTAAAAAATAGCGGGGATGCACTTACTCCTTTTCACTAGAGAAAGACAACTTTCGTCAACCACCATTCTTTTGTTTTTTATAGGGTCAGGACTCAGGACCTTGTTTTATGAAAGAAACCACATCGAGAAAAAAAAAAAAAAAAAAGTACACCTTCAAAGATCAAACAACAGGAATGAACACTGGGAAAATACCCATACAATTAAATTCTCTGTACAAAGATTGAAGAGTACATCCCATTAGAAGAAAACTGCAGACTGCACGCACAAGAGTCTTGTTCCTTAGTGTTGTGCCCATCATACCTGAACATTCTTGTGCTAATCATACAGGCGTGTGAACTAAAGCTATAGTCAAGTTCAGTCTGAGTGTGAACCAAATACATTGAACCAAATACATTGCCTCACCTATAGTGCAGGAAAATAGATCAGAAGCTCAGGTCATTGGTGAACACCTTGGTCAACTTCTGAGACGGGCTCAGGCTTCCTCCTCGGCTGATCCGGAGTGACTCAATCGATTTTTGGATCTCCATGGTCATGGCGCTGTCAACACTGCCTGCAGAGAGCCGCTTGTGTGCCTTCTGCAGGTGCAGCTTGAGCGAACTCGTACTTAGACCGACATTCTTGCTGCAGATCGGGCAAACCTTCATTTCTGGACGCTTGTGCTGCCAGTCCATAGATACCTTACCATGCAGCCTCTTATCAAGGGCCAGGAGAGCCTTTGCGAAGCCATCGTTTGGTTGTGCTCGACGGTGTACTTTCTTCAGTAAGTTCCAGGCTTTTGCAAGAGTGAAACCCCTGAAAGTACAGCTCTATCATGTCAACAGCAAAGCCCCAACAAAATTCTTGAGCAGCCACTATTCAGTCGCAAGTGGCAGGAGTTAGGACTTACTCTCTAAGCATCAAATAGGCAAGTACGACTGTGGCACTCCGACTCTTCCCTTCAAAGCAATGAACTAGAACCTTGCCCCCAACATGACCCACATGATCAATAAAGTCTGATGCTTCCTCAAAAAAGATCACTAATGTTTGCATCATCATCATCGCTAATCTGTTAAACAAAACATTTTTCAATTTAAATGTGACTATGAATCATGTAAAAGGCATCACAAATGGGAATCCTAAACCACAGGGATTGATGCTCTTACTGAAAAGTTCTTGTATTCAAAAAGATCAGGAAACTGGGAATCGGATTGACCAATCTCATTCGAACACAAACAGAGTACATGGGTAATGCCCAAATGCTGAAGGGTGTACTTAGACCTAGCAGCCAGAGCCCCACCTATGAACAAGTTGTTGACAACAAGAGAAGGTCGTTCTGTATTTGCAGCATCAGAAATCAAGGCAATCCTTTCAATGATGTGTTCAAGACGCACCTGCAAGAGATGTATTATCAAGCTCACTAATTCCTTAAAAATGGAGTTCAAAGTTTAGGTGTATCCTGAGACTCACCTTCAATTCATAGGCATCAGCTACCATGTTGTTTTCAGTTCCATCAAAGAAACCAGAATGAAAATTGTTCTCTTGGCAAAATTTGATCACATCGTTCTTAAGCGTTTCATTCCACTGCTCGATCTCTTTGAGCAATTCAGGATCAACCTGTAGCATCAAATATTATTTAGTTGAGGTTTGTAAATCATAATCAACATGAACAGCAAAAACAAGCCAAACTCATAGATAAAAGCTCACTGAACAGGGTAACTTGAGTTTTCAATACAAGCTTTGGCAAAGCTTGTTGCAATCACACTGGCTGTGACTGTATCATTACAAAGAAAGGTAGGCTATTCCAAATGAAAACAACAAAACCAGTTGGGGTTAGGCTACAAATGAGAACACCCCCACCCCACCCCAAAAAAAAGAGTAATAATAATAATCTACAATTACAGCGATCGAAATAAAGCAGATACTACTTACAGTGAACTAAGTAAATTAGATAAGAAAATATCCTCACATGAACAAAAGAAGCAACAATCACAGCAGATATGATGTAAGGATGTTTTTCCTTTAAAAAAAATGCATTAATGCATTCTCACTTTCACTTAGGAGATTCTTACCTTCGGGTTTTGTAAAAATCACGAAGTTTCATTGTCATTCTTAAACTACGGGGAGCCTCTGCACTTCCCTTGAGGTACTTGTTGTTCCAACTGTCCCTGGACAGGGGAGAAACTGAATCTGAGCTTCCACGGGATCCCGCAGAAGAGGACTTCGTTGCAGATTTCAGCATTTCAGAATCACTATGAAGCTCATTGTTCAGTTGCTTACTAGGAGGGCAAGGAGTACTATAGCTGGCTCCAGGTGAAGGAAAATCGGAAAGGGTGGCATCATTATTGTCTGATTCTTCAGAGCTTTTAGTGATTATGGACAAGAAAACTTCGCAAAACACCATCCAGTTTTTGGTAAAGTTGGAGAAGAAATAGATGGAATCCCTCCAGGTCCCTAAGAGCTGCACCTAAATGATCCTCGAATTCATGAACCACTGCAGCACTATCTTCATCAGAAAGGGAGCAACAAGAATCACTGGAAGTAACCTCATCAGGTCGTGGATGCCCAAGCTTACCACCAGAAATTTCATATAGGATACTTGATGAGTAATCTGAGCTATTCAAAATGAGCTCCACAACTTTGGGATACCTCTCATGATCTTTTGACACGCCGCCCTGCAGGGGGCGTGGGGGCACACCAGTATCGATTGCTACAATGCGAAAATTGCCATTTGTTCTATCAGCATTTTCCTTTTCAGTTATCAATGCTTCTAGTTTTGGTGACATGGGATCCAACCCTGGTGAATCAAATTTTCCATTCAAAGAGTGTGACCTCTTCTCTCTATGCAAAAATTTTGTAATCGGTTGGTTGGAACTATCTGTAGAGCTCTTGAAATCATCTAATCTGTCCAAACTGGGTAAGGATAATTTATCTGAAATCATCAGGTTTGCAGGATTACCACGCCAACCAAGCTGGCGGCATGGGAGTCTGTCCTCATTCCGCAGTATCAGATCAAGCATTAAAACCCTTCCCAGTGATGAAGCAGTAACACAAGCAGCTTCTCGAGAATTGAAAGCCTTTGAACTCTCAAGCAGTGGGGAGCCATGAATATAGCTGCCAAGCCAGAATACACAATTTCAACTCCAATATACAGGTCACATAGAGACAATGTGTATAGCTAGTAGGGTTGTACTAATAAGGTAAAAACACTGCAACAGTACCTCATTAGTAGAAGGCAACGGCTTAGCTCAAGAGCTTCTAACAACTCTGAGCAAGTCATCTCACCAACCTCATCATTATTTGAAACTGCTACTGTCCGTGCATTTTTCTGCAGCATGCCTAATCGCCAGCCACTCTGAGCTATAATTATATACTACTCTAGCCTGCATTTTTGTTATAAAAGCTGTGTAAGAAATCACTGCTCCATACATAATGAAGACGTATAATCTTAATTGGGGGTTTGGAAATACTTGTGGTGTATGGACTCCGAGCAATCTTGCAAACTCATAACCCAAACGTTCTGCCTGTGTTGACATCTTTGATGATGAGAATTTTATAACAGCTGCCGCTTCTGGAGCACCACTGTTACCTGGAGAACTAAACAGAGCAAAGAACACTACGCCACCAGAGTTCACAGTCACCTATGCACAACAGGGTATGGAAATCAGCATGTTAATCGCATGCATCAATATAGATGATACTCACAAGTGAAATGGTAGTAGAAGAATATGAACTAATGTTTAATACTTCCTCTGTCCACTTTTGTCAGTGCATTTCAAATTGAGAAAGTCAGACATAGCAAGTTTTGAATGATGAATATCAAATTACATGCATACTTAATGTCTTAGTGTACAAAACTAGTATCTATTGTGTTTGTATTTTGATTTTGAAGTGCTTTTAATATGATATTGAGTTTTTACCAAATGATAAAATCTACTTTGAAGAGTTTTCCATTCCCTACTAAAGTATTCCCTGAAAGTGCATGGAGAATATAAGGTGTTTGTCATGCCGGCTTGTCTCAGATGCGGTAAAAAGAACTATGGCAAATAGTCTTTGTCACTACAATGGCCAATACAGAGGATGTTGAAATTGGCATCATAACAGGTTGTGACAAACCTCAAGAGCTTTATTCATTTCGTCTTCAGTTTGTTCTGAACTACTACTATGTTCTGTATGATGCAGAGACGACAACACGCCCCATGAAAATTCAGATGACTCAATGTCCAGTGCAGAAGAGTTCCCAAGTCTCTCCCACAAGCTTATTTCAGGAGATTGATCGCAGGACAATTGATCTTTTCCAGTTGGTTCTTCTCTAATCAAGTGTTCACTACAGTGGACACAGCAAAAAAGACAATAACAACATTAGCTCAGAAAGCTTATGAAGCTTCTGCCTAAAACCAACATATTTTCACAATTTACAACTCGCATAAGTTCATCTTGCAAGTGAAAATCCCTTAAGATCCATGCTCTATATTCTAAAAAAAAAACTTTAGAATAAAACAAAATGTAGAAGTTATATTGTGCCAAATTCATTATATTTCCTTGGATTGTTGATAATGGTGCCATCATTCTACTGTCTAGAGCCATCTCTTTGTTCGAGACAACTCCAGCATCAAGATCTACACATCATATAATAACAGTTACAACTAATCATGATTACAGATCTAATCTATCATCCTGGCAACAAAGATTACAATTTGGGGTCTAATTATAATATACTATTATAGGAAAAATTCCAAATTACTCCCCTCAAGTTTGGTCTATGTCCAGATGAGCATCTTAATGGAGGAGAATAGTAGAGAGGTATAAACACATTACAGACATACAATCCAACCTACTCCTTCACCAAAAGAGAAGACAACAAGGAAATCTATGTGTTGGCACGGATTTCAATTTTTCAGATAATTATTCCTAGTAATTCAATTATCAATCAAGAGAAATGTAAAAGAGGGTTCAATCTTCTTCTTGGGCACTCTAACTTTTCTCCAGGAACACACAGAATTCCACTTTTCATTTGATGTAAGATGGGATATAATTCAACATTTTCAACATAAGGTTTGTAAGGCAGAGAGTTTAATTTTGCAATTAGAATTACAGATAATCAACTAAGTAGTATGAAGTGGTCTTTAAAGGATAATAGGATGCTGATAGATTCCACAAAGCAAACCTTAAATCTCCGCTACCAAATAGTGAGAAGCTCCCACTTGGCATGACTTCAATCCTTGAACCCCGATGGGGAACCCAGATGGCCGGGAAGCCCCACTCCTCTTACGCACTAATGAGAGCCATTTCTCAAATGTTTGTGCTGGTGTTGAGATATCACCACCAAATAATAAAGAAACCACCTAAACACAAGAAGATTTGTTTGGTTTTACTCAGTAAGATAAAGTATGAAATTTAAAATTACAAATGAACATTGGGGAAACAACACTTACACGTGAAGATAGCTTCTGATCTCTATCCTCGTTCTCCTGTAAGGAATGTAAAATTTATATTACATTTATGCATTTCTGCTTCAAGACATTTCAGGATACTCTAATGTCTGAGATATTAAAAAAAATATTCTAATGGCATATCTTGATTGATGAAAACATTGAGAGAAAAAAAGAAGGAGATCTAAAGCAGTTTTTTTTTTCTGAAGATTGAACATTTGTGCACCAAGATTGCCTATATCACCAGAAGTTCTAGCAAACAGAACTACAGAAGAGTACATGCCCACAGAACTAACATTAACATGAGAATAATTCTTCCATTTACCAGCTTATGCTCCGCAGATGCAAGTGGTTGGGTCAATTCAAAACCCAATGCAGTTAGCCAGGAGTTCAGTGTTCACTTAATTGGTAGATCGTTACTCATTAGGAACACGTGTTTGTAATTGTAACCCAAATGAACTACTCATGTATGGGTCAATCACTCAGTCTAGGGCAATCTACTTACATCCCTAATATGCTAACCTCGAGTTGGAGTGAAAAAGGCAAATCCATGTGTTACTTCCATGGTCTTACAAAGGAAGAAATTTGCCATATTTGGCACATGTATGCTAACCTTTAGAGAAATTAGCATGTATAAATAAACTCAAATTGAAGCAGCACGCTGATCTAGTTTGGATCAGGGCGTCTCATTGTGTCAAGCATAATGCATTGTGCTAAGATGGAAATAACAAGACGAGAACAAACTGCTTTTCTCCGTTCATGATCAAACGGCCCTCCAAATAACCGCATCAAGCCTCGCTGCATTTGAGGGGAAAGGCGCACTTGATAGCCAAGATGAGACTAAACGGCAATGAAAGACTCACGGATACACCAAGCCGGATCAGGAACCAATATCAAACCTAAATCTGACCAGTGGCCTGCACAAAGCAACTGCATTTCGCAACTACGTCCTGAAGCGGGTAAAGGTTCAGATATGGCAACAAGTCCCCCCTCCTTTCTCACTCTTTTACCCGCCTAGAAACTACGACAGTGACTAACTCAGCGCATCAACCAAGAGCACACCAGATCACAAAACCACGAGTCCAAAGAAGAGGAAGGAACCCACCTTGGGAGGAAGAATAATGGAGGGCCGCTCCTGGTCGCGCTCCTCCGCCGCCGCCTCTGGCTGCGTGGCGTCCCGCTGTTCCATGGGAGGGGCAAGGCGCGGGTAGGCCTTGACTACGCAGGCGCTGGGCGTGATATATAGCCAGGTTTCAGCAACCGCCGCCTACGGCCTGTGCCTTGCGGCCGCCTGGCTTCCCGGTGGGGGAGCGGGGCCGTCAGACCCCAACGGAAAAGGCGGGATCTTGCGCGAGTTTTTCCTCCCCGCTCCACCCTTTTCCGTCCGGTTGTCGGCTTTTTCCGTAATGGTGACTGCCTCTGCTGGAGAGCCGGGGGAGACAGCGCGCCAGAGAGACAAAGGCAGGAAGGGCAGGGGAAGACGAAAGTAGAGAGTGGAGTGGATCAGTACAGTGGGGTGGTTACTGCTTTTTGGGAACGGAACGGAGTCATGGAGAATGATTAATTTGGCATACTATCTTCGTTCATTAATTCATTAATTAATGTACCGTGGATCATGACATTGACATGTCTAACCCAAAAAGGCTCCTTATATAGTATATGGTCCATCTTTTTAAGCTGAGAAAATAATAAGGTCCGGATGACACGAATAATTTGAGCCAGGATGACTTTGCTGGCACGAAGAGAGTTAATGATGTGTCAAGGAAGTACTCTAAAATAGGTCATTCATCTATGTTAATTACTCCTCTCTATTATTGAGCTAAGTTGTACCTTTATCCATCCATGCAATCCATGCATCGAGATTTATATGTATGCACATGAATAAAACAGTTTTTAAATAAGAAATAATTCTACGATAATTTTGTAAATTATCTAAAATGAACTATGGATTGGAAGCTAGAAAGGTAACTTCTCGTGATTCACTCCACACATGGTATATATATAGAGTCTATAATAGAGAATCATAGAAAAATATTTTCAGTTCAAGAATCACTTCTCTCAAAAAAAAATAGCTTGTACTGATAATTTAGAGTAGAATGAACTCTAAAATAGGCCCTTACCTCCTGCCCTACACCCAAAAAAAAAAACATCCATAAAAAAAAAGTACGGCTAAAAAATTTGGAGCTCTACCAAATTGCTCCTCAAACTCTCTCACTTGCTCTATGTATAAGAAAGGCTAGTGGATATTACTGATCTTGTAGCTTCACAACACAAGATCAATGTAGTGACATAAACCCACTTCTATATCACACATCTAAAAGATGAGTGATCAGCCCACAATCTGTGCCAACATTTCACTCGAAGCAACTTATGTCAAGGCGAACAAAACTCGCCATTTTGCAACAAAGAAATATTCTTTTGACGTCAAAACAATGCCAGGTCTGCTAGAAACTTTAGACTACGAAGGGAATGTATTTTATTTATCACAAAGTTATATGACTTTGACTATCATATACTACTTCCTCTATTCCATCCAATTTGTAAAAAGATTTGACTTAGATATGTAGTTTTTGCTATGTATTTAGATATACATTATGCCTTAGGTATATAGTAAGTTATTAAAATAATATATCTAGAAAAGTTAAAACGTCTTATAATTTAGAATATATGGTATTCTTCTTTTCCTAGATTCACTTCACAAAATTGACACTATTTGATTAATTATTAACAATGTTTTCATAACACTCCTTTTGTTTGACAAAGGTTATTGCTCTCAAAATTGTATTGCTTAGCATTATAAAACTTGTGGTTTAAAATTCACTACAAGAAATTTGCCCTTAAACTATGATAATTAATAAAAACTAATAATCAAAGATATAGATGTTAGATTAGATGTGTTGGTGCGAAAAAAATTGGTAACCCTCTCGCTTTGCCAAAGCGTCTAGCTTAGATCGTAAAGTAATTGAGACACAAGAGATTTATCCCCGATTCTAAGGAATGTCCCTAGTCCAGCGGTGGGTATCGAACCCACAAATTTTTGCTTGTAGTAGAGATGTACAAATGGTTTGGGAGAGGGAGAGGCTCCCAAGTCTCATGTGAACGAGGGTGTTCTCAACTAGAGCCTTATCAAATGGCGTGATCGATCCCTCAAGACGGGTCTGCCTCCCCTTTATAGTCGAAGGGGAGGGTAGCCTTTACAATCATTGTCATGGCCAAGAAGGGAAACTAAGGATAAAAAGAATACATAAGAAAGGGAAAGAGTAGCTTCCAAGTAGTCGCCCTTCTCTCCTGGTCGTGGTACCAACGTGATGTCCTTTTAGTATGCCTTGGTTGATCAAGGCATGGGCAGCAGAACTGTAGCAACATATGGTGACGCCGGGTTCACTGTTTTGGTACGATTTAGCTACCCAAGGTATGGCCCCTTTTCCCTTTATTGGAATGGGATAGCCTGAGGGCCAACCCAATTGGAGGTCGTATGCGGAGTTGATATACTACCGCGTCGTCGTGGGCCGTCGTTGAGGCAAAGTCTGGTCTCTTGTTTTGTCCCATCTAGGCAAATCGTACATGACACTAGCGCTCCCCATATGGGGCGCTTGAGAAGGACGCATGAACCACGGGCCACTCTTCCGCTCCCTTACGTGTCAGGCGGACGAAGGCGGGTGACATCTCGCAGGCCTGTTTGTCTTGCACGAGTGTCTCCCCAGGAGGTCCCTCCGGGCGAGATGGATGATCCTAGGGCCTCAACCTCTGCCTCGGTTGTGGCATGAACCGCTTCTAAAATACGGATAAGGCGAGCATCTCCTTACGCAGTTATTAATTGTAGCGATTATATCACGATCTTTAAATCGACATTATTATCCTTAACGATCTTTACCGTGATATTTATACCTGACAAGATGAAAGGTAAAAGTAGTATAGAAAAAACTGATCAAATATAAAACTACAATCTTCTTGGTTCGCAAGAATTAGTCAAACATATATTCAATTTTTACTAAATATAAAAAATGAATACTAATATTTATAAAACACAATTAATATCATTAGATAGATTTGGTGACACAAATGTTGCTATTTTTTCTATAAATCTACTCAAACTAAATAAAGTTTGACTAGCACGCATCCTATAGCGGTAGTTGAATAGGGACATAGAAAGCAAGAGTATAAGATAGCATATTTTTAATGATATTACAAGATGAGAAGTTGGTTTTTCTTTTTAACTCACAACAAAACTAATAACAAAAACTTATATGTGATGGGTTGAATTAAAAACGTACCAATCAATTCTATCAAAAAAAAAAAACGTACCAATCAAGCTTCCATAACCGGTTTCCTGGTTTGGAGTCATCCCAACAAGATAATGCTTTCTTATCACAAATTCCATTGACCCAAGACCGCTATGTGACGTCCTAATTTCTTCGCTTCCCACACAAATAATCAAACACTAATGCAATCAATCAGTATTCAGTAATGACTAGACCGGTGCGTCCATATCCTCCGCAGCCGTCGTCGTCGTGTCCGTTACGCCACTGCCCTCTGGGCCCCGCCGCCTCCGCGGCGAGGACGACGCTGGCCCGGCAGAGCGGGCAGGTGGTGTGCCGCCGCCGGAGCCAAGCGTCGATGCACGCCGCGTGGAACCGGTGCCCGCACCGCGGCAGCGCGCGCCCTTCGTCGCCATCCCGCAGCTCCGCGATGCACACCGCACACTCGACGCCGGCGCCGCCGGACCCGGAGCGCGCGACGAACGTCGGTAGCGACGCCACGAGGCGGTCGTGCTGGTCCTGGGACGTTGGAGGCGAGGACGGCGGCGTCGAGGCGGTGGACGACGCGTCGTCGTCGTGGTCCATGGGGTCAGAGGCGCCTGAGGGGGACGCGGCGCTGCTTTTGCGGGAGAACACCCTCCAGAAGTAGAGGTAGACGAGGGCGACGAGCACGACGTTGACGACGACGAGGCAGGCCGTCATGCCCCGGCCGTGCGGAGCCCACATGATGCTGCTGGAGGTGGTGGCGTTGGATGCCCTATCCATGCCAGGGTCAGTGTCACCATAGGAGCTCGAGCTCTGTCCTGGCATGGCGATTGGCGAGTGGTGTGAACGGGTGATCGATGCCCGATGGGTTACAGAACCATTAACCAAGTACTCAGAGACTCAGAGTGTCAGGCAGAGGAAAATGGTCTTCTGATGAGCAAGAACAAGAATTCGACGGTAGAGGTGGGGAGAGGGAGAGCGAGAGGGAGCGGAAGGAAGGAAGAACACGAACAGAACAACGAGAGAGCGAGACGGACGCAATTATGAAGATAGGGGTGAGTGCGTGGCGACCAATAGTCTCCAGAGAGATAAATGCTCCCGTACTTGGGCCTGCTTGGCATATATCATGTGTAAATTGGCTGTTTGATATTGTACGAGTATAGGAGGCAAAGGCAAGGAACGGGAAGAGGAGATTACGGCCCGATTTGGCTGGTTGGGTTAGCTCGGATTTACTTCATTCTGGGCGAATTGATTTAAGCCTAATTTTAAATCCGGTTCATGTTAAACTAGCGTTCGGTTAAGAAATTATTTCGATGGATTGATCTACCCCGGTTTTGAATCCTCTCATTCTCAGATACCAAATGACCTAGATTTGCTTTTGCTGATGCTGGAAGAACCCGGTGCCCCCTCATTCCCAGAAATGATCAAGTAACAAGAACTGGCAGGAAGGAAAGGGAGGTGAAGCAAGGACCTGTTAAAAGAAGTAATCTTTAGTAGCTGTTTCTTAGCAGTGGTTTTGTATCAAGAACTGGAAGGAAGGAAAGGGAGGTGAAGCAAGGACCTGTTAAAAGCCTGAAGTGATCTTTAGAGCATCTCCAACAAGATCCTATATTTTTCTCCCCAATATCCATGCGTTTAGGACCTCCCCAAAAAAAAAATTAGGATAGAAAAAAATTGTCAATGTCCAACAAGATCCTATAATTATCTCCCAATAACCAAATTTGGGCCCACTAGATGAGATTAGCTGGCCCGGTAGTTGATGGGGCAGTAGCGATCCTTTCTACGCGCCGCCGGGTCCCCTCCTCCGCACAGGTTCCTCTCGCGATCGATCTCGCGCTTAGTAGTTGTTTCTTATCAGCGGTTTTGTATCTTAGTTCTTTGCGTTTTAGCTTTTCTTAAGTAATCGCTGTGTGGCCTAATTGTGGAGACATTTGGGTCGATGAGGTCAGAGATGTATGCATCTCAACAGGGATGTAATGACTGACGTTGTCTATTGGTTTAATGCTAATGGACGGGGGCTTGGCCCTAGTATTCAAAAAAAATGACCTAGCTTTGTTACACAACTCTTGAGATCCGGAACAAAAACAACTAGATCAACTAGATCAAGTGAATCCCTTGAATTCACTCATTCCCAGCCCAGAACTGTTTCTGGAGCCATTCCAATCCGACACAAACGAACAAAGGCTAAGGCCTAGGTGTTGTGTAAGCCTAGCTTTGAAAGCCTAAGCCCTTAGCGTATAAGGGCACCAAGTGTATTGGAGCACTCTTTGTTCTGTATAGAACCATGTTTGCTTTTTTGTTTATCCAAAGGGGTCCTAGCCTAGCCCTCGAGCGGCACTCCACAGCTCCTAAGTTCGACTCTCCGTGGGAGCGAATTTCAGGCTATGGTTAAAAAAAAAATCCCCTCGTCAGTCACGTGTGCCAAAGCACTAGTTAAGAGCCGGCTTAGGTCCCCGTTGGAATCGAGCTGTGGGCGACGGTGTATACCGGCCCAGAGGTTACACAGTCCTCTTTGAAGGATTGAGGCGTTGGAATCGAGCTGTGGGCGACGGTGTATACCAGCCCAGAGGTTCTGCAGTCCTCTCCCGAAGGATTGAGGATCGCAGCTTTCCATGGGCTAAGGCTCCTAGTGTTAGAAAGGACTGGGGTTCGGGGATTTTTCTCGGTCAGGAAACCGAGGTTTCTTTTTAAGAACAATGCCGGTGGGGCGGTCTTTCCCCACCCGACTGATTTTTTTTTTTTTTTGTTTATAATATCGTAATAGCATCATCATTGAGGTCTAGTCCCACACTAAGGAAAGAATATAGCTATAGTCGAGAGGGAGTAGACAGATATTTTAAGAGAGAATAATATATTTTATTTGTTTTTTGAAAATTAAACAAATCGATCTCAGCTTGAACTGGAAACACACGTCTGTTGTACAGTTTTAACCATATTTGAGTTGGTAATAGTTTTTTTCTAGAAATGAATAATACAAGCATATTGAAAAGAAATATCTTGGCATTTTTCAAACTAGAGGCAAATTACCGAGGCCAAAGTAGAGTAACCAGTCCACTGCGATTTCTAGCTTTCAGAATTTTCTTCCTCCGGTCTCACTGCTATAGAAATCGCGTTTAATTTTTTAGAGCCCTTCTACAGTACTTGATTTTGCCTCCCATTGCCTCTCGTTGCTTCCTCTAAATTCTTTTTTTTTCATTGGAAAGAGTAACCATGTCATTAAGCACCGCTAGTTAGTAATCAGTTCCTCACCCCTCCACTAACCCGTCGCCGCCCCTAACCCCCGAACCGCTGCCCTGAATCAGAGCCGACCCATCGCCCGCCTTCGCCGCCCCGCCCTGCCGAAAGCTTCGAGCAAAAATCCCCAAGTCCCCTTCCGCCGTCTGGGGGAGCCCCACCCCCTCCCGCCGCCGAAGGAAGGGGTGATGTATCAGACATCAGGGGCCTCTGCGAGTCCCTCTCGTCGGTGAAATCGATCCCCAATTTCATATCTCCGTGTACTCGGGTTCTCTTTCTTGCGGCATTCGTCGCCATCGAGATGCTTTGCGACTCGCGGGCGATGGTGACTTCGCCCATGGCTGGATCTGGGCGGTTCCTCGTTGTGGCCTCCTCCCATGGCGGACAGGGCTACCCATGAGCTTGGGATGTACCCAAATGCTTTGATATTTCGGCTCGATGAGTTCAACTCATCAGTTCACACTCTTCTGTATATTATACTAGGAGGACTCTCTGCCACGGTGCCACGGGTACGAAGAAGAAATATATAAGAGAGAATTAGTGGACACCTCACAATTCATGTGGCCGTAGCAAAAAAAATCTATGTCATGCTGTAAAAATAATAATTATTTTCCAAGCTCATAGCAAGGGTTTCATATATCTAATGTAAACATAAATTGATGAAATCAAAATATGAATATGAATCTTAGAGAGAAAAAGGAACCCCCGAAAAACATATTATGAAAGGAAACTTCGATTTTATGTGCCATACCAAAAGAACGTGACTTTTTGGTTTCGTTGGTGCTAGCTTGGGATAATCAACGATCCGCATGCAAGGATCTCACGACATGTTGTGATGGTCTGAGTTCCAGATTAAGAACCGCATGGAATCTAGCTTAACACCATTACCAGAACGCTGTCATTTAAAAGAAACGGGGCAACGATATCTTCGACGGCGCAGTCTAGATCTTGGCGCCAAGCCCTCAGGCGGCGCCGTGACGGTGGCGCTGCGAGATGGGGCAGGTTGGCGCGCGCGTGAGCATCCAACGGTCCGACGTAGTCGTGGTGGACGGCCGTGCCCACACGCCTACAGCACACGAACCTCCTCCCCGCCCGTGTAGTACTCCGCCAGAACACCGCAGCGATTCCTTCCTCGCTCATCGCCGCCCCCGGGGCACACCACCATCTCTGCCACTCGCCTGCAAGGTCCTGCATCACCTGCACCAGCACCACAGACAGGGATCTCCTCGAGTGCGCACTTGGTCTCCTCGGCAATAGCAGCCGTCTGCCGCTGCGTCTCGCCGCCACCAGGTTGTTGCCGGGAGCAGAAGCCACCGAAGATGGTGTTGAGCACATCGCACGACATGCTGAAGATGAAGATCAAGATGGTGGTCGCCTCCCGCCCCACTTCTCGCACACACCACGATCGATTGTTTATTTAGATTTAGAGTGAAATGCAGCAGAGGTCCATTAACTTTTGGCCAGGTTTCACTTAGGTCCATCAACTCTCAAAGTGGTTTTTTTGGGTCCATCAACTTTTGGCCAGGTATCACTTAGGTCCATCAACTCTCAAAGTGGTTTTTGGATCCATCAACTTTTGGCCAGGGTTCATTTAGGTCCATCAACTCCCAAAGTGGTTTTCTGGGTCCATCAACTTTAAAATTGTGCAATGCAGGTCCATAACAAAGAAGCACGAGAGCGAAAGCACGCCAAGGCAGCTACTATCCTACGCAGGGGCGGCACGCACTTACCACGCAGGGAAGTCTGCGTGCTCGCCTCGCCTCGCCGTCGCCACGATCCGCTCGAGACGGCGGCTGCGCGTCGATCATCGCCCGGGCATGGGAGGTGGACACCGTGAACTGGGCGACATCGCCCGTTCTCACCGGTAAAAGTGGAGAATAATTGGGGTTAACGAGTCACCTTGTGCTCGGTGCTCGGCTTCATGTTATATAGGGTGAGAACCGCCAACACCGTGGGCTTACGGGGAGTTTGTTACGGATGCATGTGGTGGTGATCAACTTCAGCTACAATCTAGTGTAAGGTCCTAGATGGCTAGAGGGGGGGGTGAATAGCCTATAAAAATTTCTACAAGCTCAAATGACAAACCGATTAGTATAACAAAAGGCGTAATCGCTGGTTTGCACTAGCTCTATTGTCTTGCAAGCCTCTAGTGACAATTCTAGCAAAAAGCTATGATCTCTAAGTCAATCAAAGGCTATGTCACTACACTATCTAGTGAGCAATCCTAATATGGTCTGTATGCTAGCAAGAACAACCTACACAAGCAAGTGCTAGCTTTCTACTCAAAGTAAGCTAGGAAAGTAATGCTAGAGAGAGAAGCTTGTTATACCGACTTGTAGAGGATGTCAACCAATCACCGGGAAGAAGGAAAGCTATCAATCACACGAAGGTGATGATCCACACAATGGGACAATGAACAAGTCGATTTGTTCACCCGGAGTTCGCTTGTACACCGACAAGTTACTCTCCGGTTGTGCCTACCAACATAAGGATGGTGTTTGAGCTAGGCGGTGCCCTTGCTAGCCTCAACACACTACTCACAAGTGAGGTACCCAAGACACGAGCAATGTATTCCTTGCACTTTGTCTTCCCGACGAGGAGTGCGTGATCCTCTCACAATTTCGCCCGGAGGTGGCCAAGAAACAATCTCCTCTTCTTGCCAACAACTCCACCAAATCACCAAGCCGGCTAGGAGCGGTGTCTCCAAGAGAAACAAGAAACTCACCGGCTCACAACGATCCCCAAGTGCCTCTAGATGCAAGAACTCGATGCAAATGCACTTGGATCAACTCTTCTCTCAAGAATGAAGCTCAAATCAAGAATGAGAGAGGAGGAGGCTTGCTTGCTTGCTCTAGCTTGTTAGGAATGATTCAAATGACCAAGAAAGAGAGCAAGAGGCAGCCAAGGGGGTATAAATACCCTCACCACGAAATGTGGCCGTTGGGGGAAACCCACGGTTTTACAGCTGACGGACGCACGGACGGACTCACCAGGTGAGTCCGGTCGGTGGGTCCGGCCACAACCGACAACCCCCAAACAAAGGGCCGGACCCCCGCCGGACCGGGTCCGGTCAGCAACGTCCGATCATGCTTCCGGTCAAGACCGAAGCATCCGGTCGGTGCGTCCAGTCAGCCGAGGGCCGAACCCCGGTTTACACCCTTTACCGGAATTCGACCGGACTCACCGACCGGTGCGTCCCGGGCGGTTTCCCCGTGCTTCCGGTCAAAGGCGTCCACACTTCGAAAGCTGCGAAAATCCGCTGTTTCGCCGTCGTTCCTTCGCCTTTGCTCCAAACCGACTTCCGTCACTTGTTTCTTGTTGCCGACACGTCGAAGAACACCCCGACACCATGTGTTAGCATTTTCGAAACATTTTCGACAAGCGCGGAGTTAGCTCTTTAGGTTAGAATGCATGCATATGAATTTTGAACCTAAAGGCACATGAGGACCGATATGTACGATAAGTTTCCCCTCTTTATAGTACGGCTTATCGATCCTATAACCACCCACACCCTCTATGGTGTCTTGGGTGTGAAATCAAAAAAGCCCTATGGTTATACCTTTTGCCTTGGGGACAATTGATCTCCGAAACTCCACCGAAGTTGCATGCTTGATCATCTTTTGGATCACCTCGATCCATCCTCCATGATCACCATGCACCAACTCCCACACGACCAATCTCCAATCTAGTCAAACACTTAGCATCGAGAGATTAGTCCTTAGGTGTCACTAATTAGCCAAAACCAAACAAGAGATCTTCATCTAGGAGCTACAACCGATTACAACTTGTACAACAATCTATGAACCTGACACTAACAGCTAATCACCACCGAGCTACAACTAAACGTGACAAACTCTTGTTACAAACGCACACTCTACGGTCGTTGTGTCCCTGCTTCGGTGCTCTCTGCTCTCGGCCTGCAGCTATGGACCTGTAGTGCACAATTTAAAAGTTAATGGACCCAAAAATCACTTTAAGAGTTGATGGACCTAAGTGAACCCCGGTAAAACGTTAATGGACCTAAAGAACCACTTTGAGAGTTGATGGACCTAAGTGAAACCTAGCCAAAAGTTGATGGACCCAAAAAACCACTTTAAGAGTTAATGGACCTAAGTGAAACCTGGCCAAAAGTTAATGGACCACTGGTGCATTTCACTCTTAGATTTATATAGAAGATTGGGTGGAACAGGAACCGTAGTTGGTTGTTCCAATTCTAGTGGACCACTCAATGCCGTGCCTCTTCGTTTGCATGCTGTGCCTCTTCGTTTGCAGCTCAGGTCACGATCAAACATGGTTGCATGCTAGTGAGTTGCGGGACCCGCTGATGATGTGGCTTCACCACAGCTCAGAGAACTCCCAAGTGGGGGTTTCCCATATAGAAGTTTTAGATTGAGAGTTTGATTCATTTTATATGCATAAATTACGTGAGACAATTTTTGCCTCCGTACCTTTGCCTTGCCCCTGTTGCCTCCTACCTTTGTAGCCGTCGGATCGGCCGCTCTCTGACGATTTGAGCCATTGAATTTTTCCCCGCTTATTATAGAAAATTTCAATTTTTTTATTGTTACATACGGATGAATCGTCTTTTTCAGTGGTATCTCTAGTCTAGTCTGTCATGCACCAAGTATAGTTCCCACGGCTCACTCAAGAGTCAAGATCGAGACAAAAATATATATATGTCCATGTGTCCATCCGCAAAAATCGTACTACAAATCATGGCAAAAATAGCTGGCATCACCAACAAATCTATGTACAGAGGAATGGCAGAACAAGTGCGAGCAGCAGGTCCATGTGCGAAACCAGAGGAAGCTTCCGAGGTTGAGGTCCGCCTGTGGTGGGGCCTGTCAGAAAGAAGAGAATCGGGTGGAAGCAAAGACCCGCCTCGCCTTGTCATTGTCAAGATCGCTGCCGCTATGCAGCCTCCCCATCACCGGCGCCACCGTGGAGCCGCCATTGGCCGCCGGCGCAACGACGGCGTCCCCTGCCACGTCTATGCGCACCTCCGGCTGCGGCGCCCCAGCCCCGCCCTCGGGTGGCGCGGACGGCGCGGTGGCAGCGCCCGGAGGCGCCACGACAACGACGTCGGCGCGGCAGAGTGGGCACGTCGCGTTCCCGCGGAACCAGGCGTCGATGCACTCGACGTGGAAGCGGTGGCCGCACCGCGGCAGCGCGCGGCCTTCTCCCCGGCCTCGAGCTCCGCGAGGCAGACCGCGCAGTCCCTCCGTTCCCAGCGCCCGCGTCGACCACTACCACCGGTATCGCGGCGAGCACCGCGGTGTCGAGGCCGCGGGGCGAAGGAGGCGCCCCCGCGCCGTCGTCACCACCGGCGATGGCCAGGCTCCGCAGCAGCCGGCGCTGGCCGCCAGCGCCGCTGAGGCGCCGGCGCCGGGTGCTGTTGTAGAGGTGCAGCGCGACGAGCGCCAGGAGCACGCCCGCGAACGCCCCCGCCACGGCGAGCAGGATCTTGCCAGCGATGGCGTAGTTCCCCGGGTCGGACACCTGCGGTGGGGCGGAGACGACGTGCCGGGGCTTGGAGAACGGGCTGAACGGCTCATGCCCGGGACTCTCAGGCTCATCGCACGATATCGTCCCCTTGTTCGGCTTGGGGTTGGGGCCGTGCCGCTGTCGTCGCCGGCGCCCATGTCTGATGGAGGTTGAGAGCGCTCGCCGAACTGAGCTGTGGTTTCGCGGAAGATTTGGGTGTCCGCAGCGTGGTGAGTTCGGTGAACGCAGTTACTTATACGTGATTTGTGGACGGAAACGCCCTTGTTAATGTTGGGAAAATGGGATGGAGATGGAAGGGTAGCCTTGGGTTTTACCATTGTCTGGACGTCTGGGGCACGTTGGAGAACGGAGAGACACCCAGCCCGTCTCCGTTCCCAGGGCTGACTGGCTGACCGCCGACAGATGAACGGCCTGATGCGTCCGCCGGGCGGGTCCAGGCGGAGGGTCAAGAGCAGAGTTGACTACTAGCATCAACCAACCAGGTGTTAGTGTTACTGCGCGCTCGTCTTCACAAATCACAGTGGAAGTCGCTGTCTTTTAGCAACCCCACTGGTTGTCGCTTACCGCGACTTGGACCTGGTCGGTCACCTGGGAAAAGGCCTTGTTCTAGCCAAAGAACAATGTGTTTTCTCTCAATGCGTAAAACCAAAGACCAAAGACCAACCACCCAACTAGTCGCCAGTACTTTTCCTCACAACAAATCAGCACCACCCAACCAAAGACTAGCCAAATTTAACAAGACGAAAAATTTCTCGCGGGCGGGTCGGGGCCGACGGCAAGAGGCGTGGATGCGTCGCGTGGTCTGGTCGGCCCTAGCATATCGTCCCCACGAAAGCTTCGCGAAGGCGCCCGCTCGTCGCGACGCCCGGAACGGACCGACACGGACTGGGGCTGTTCTGTCCGGCGTCCGGTGGCAGCATTCTTCCGCTCGATCCAGTCCGGGGACAGCGCCAGGCGCACACGGATCGGGACCGCACGTAATAAAAATGGCGTTACTAGGGTAGGAAGATGGTCCGAAAAAGGCTATTTGGCGGCAGCTTATCCAAAATCTAAGATAATTTATTTACGGTTTAGAAACTAGTAGCAAACATACATGTGTGTTGAACGGACATATACAAAAGCATAAATTGTCTACTTTGAAAGTATAAATTGATACTTCAGTACTAAATTTGTTCCAAACTATTGACATGCTTTATTAGTAAAGTTCTTTAAAAACACTTAAATTTAACTATGTTTATACAAATTTTATGTATAAGATGAGTGTTTAAATTTAGGGTCAGAAAAGTCAAACGAACTATAATTTAGAATGAAACTAATATTAAACAAGAATAAATGATAAATCAAATGGAAAAAAGATAAAATTGCCAACAGGCAGATATAGTGGGTATATGTAATATGCTCTCAATTTCAGCTTGCTTGTATAAGATAAAGAGTTGGAAAATCACTTGGCATGGATATTCATAAGAGGAAGTTGAACAAGGTCATAGTATTTCCAAAAAGACAATCTAGAATCTTGATTGATCTCAAGGTTGAAATAAAAGAAAATATTCAAGAAGAAACATGTCATTGAAGAAATGAAATTATGCTTAATGTTCATATGAGACAAGTCTTGACTTGAGGGTGGCTAGATAAGGTGAAAGTAGTGAGGTCAGGAAATGGCTTCGAGGGACTAAGCAAAGGTGAAGGCAAGCGACGGCTTGACTACAGAAGGGCCATGGCCAAGGTGAAGAAGCAAGTACTTGTGCTGATCTGCAACGCCAATCAAATCGTGAGGAGTCATGCAATGTGACAAATCATTGTTGAGTTGAGAATTGAGATGACTTGAAGCCATGAATTGAACTTATACAATGTGTTAAAATGGTTCAAGTCATATGCTTAAGCAAGACGAGGTCAATGTTCAACAAAACTAGTTGCAACCATTGTGAAGATATATTGTGGAGAAACCACATATGAAGAGTTGTGCAAACTAAGATGTTTTTAATAGATTTTTATTTCATGTCTTGAATATCGTATGTCGTATCATCAAGAGGGGATGCGACGTGGAGTGGTTTGACAAGTCATGTGATCAAACTAACCAAACCCAAGTGTTAACTTGAAAGCAACACTTATCATAGCACTCTGCACATGGTGGACTTGGAGCTTATTTTGGTTGGGATAGATAGATCTTTGAATAAGATTTTCATAAAGTCAAGATCTTTGAAATAAAAGTCCAAATATAAAAGTTGTGAATATTTTGATGTGTCACACACGAACTTCTAGTTTGAGCACCCGAGATCCGATAGAATGTTGTTAGACTCATTAGAGGCCCGATTTAAAAGCATACGATTGTGGATGCGGTACTACTAAAGTACTCTACCGAGTCAACCGCGGGTTCTATCCCGGGCTTGTGGCTCGACTCACCGAGAAGGCAACGGAAGCTAGGCTACGATGATTTCGATTGTAATTAGGATAGAACCTAGTCAGACCTTTGTAGGGACCAGTAGTTCGAGTCGTCCTCGGACAACCCGCTTTGTATCCGACTAAGACCGTAATGAGCCCCTCGGTCCCTTCCTTGATATAAAAGGCGACCGAGGAGAAGGGACCGAGAGACACCTTACACAACAAAACTCAACACCAACAACCCAGTTGTACACAACACAACCAAGGTTGTAAGCTCTCCAGTTGACCCCATCAATCAAAAAAAAGCTAACGCCGACTAGACGTAAAGGTCTTTACTTGATCACAGATCGAGGGCCCAAACTAGTATAAAAACCCGCTCTTGTGGACTGCGCAACACACCGTCGAGTTCCAGGTTCTTCGAAGCCCGAACAACTACCCGGGTTATCCCGTGGCATGCTCTCGGTCGTAAAACTTCGACAACGATCATGAAGAGTTTTTTTTTTAAAAAAAAATTGTGCATGGTTTTGACTTGTGGATTAGACATCTAGTCACCCCAATCCCCAATCAAATGACTGATTCGTGGTTTATATCTGGCCCATCAAACCTTTTTGTTGGTCATAACTTGGACTTTGAGTTCAGCCTCTAGATGTTTTGTCTTTAGGATCGAACATCCAATCACCTGACTAGAGATCCAATGTTACGTATCAACACTATAATGGTTAGGATTTAGAGGGTCAAGTATTTATAACCTTGTCACTTGTGGACGCACTCAAAACACAAAAATAACACACCTGTAGAACCCAAATAAGATCTCTCATTTCCCTCTTTGTGAGGTCTGTGCAATTTGTGAGACTCTAGAGAGTCAGGTTGAGAGATTCGGTTTTTGCAAGCAAGAGAGAGCAATCCTATCATTGAGCACTTGCAGAGTTGTTAAAGCAATCTATAAAGCATTTGTTGTTGTTGGATGTGAAGCCTCCTGGACCGCTGGGCATTGCCTGACCTCCCAAGCTTGTGGTGATCCATGGGAAGTTTGTGATGGTTTTGATTTTGCCCCACAAGAGAATAAATCAAGGTAGTGAAGGCAAAGGTTGACCTTTATGGATCCTTTTAGAAAGCGTAAGTGGTTGAAAGAAATCTGGCTCTTTCGGGATATGTATAATTCAAGGAGGTGAATCCAAACTTTGGTAAACAAATCACATATTATTATTTCTTGTTCTTTTAGTGTAAGTTGTCTTTTGAGAGATTTGCTCCAATCGGTGTTTGTGGTTATAGGTTTAGGGAGGAATCTACTAACTACATTTTCAATAACCCTTATAACAAGTATAATAGGTTAAATTGGCGTGAGCCCTCTCAAAACGTGTTCTTCCTATTACCCAATATTAGACCTCTAGCCAATGTTTTCAGGTTGGCATAACCGAGAGCATCTGGTTTTAAGTGGACCACTAGTCATGCAATCCACTGCAAAATCTATAACCTTAGGAATGCCTATTTATCCTCCTCTAGGCAACATCTCAATCCTTTCAAACAACTAGTAAGATTTTGTGAGAGAGTTCATTATTTCTGGATTCCAAAGCTGGACAAGGCAAGAGAATTAGGCAATGTTAGTGCGGTTAGCACAAGCCCATGTGAATGCATATTTAGCAGCGATGTACCCATAGAAAGTTTTGAGATTGGTGTACTTACCCATACTTCGAAGAACAATAGTGATTTTACTCTTGCCTTTTTAATCTAGAGCTAAAGTATGCTCATGCTCTAGATTCTATTAGGTGAAGGCTGTATAAATGAATTAAAGATCAAGAAAAAAAATATAAAAAAAGATGATACTAACCTGTGAGCGCTTATCCCTTCCTAGGCTTGGGCCGGTGGTGATTAAGAATGTGCAACTTGTAAAACTTTATTTAGATTCAAAATATGAGAAAACTTTGCTGTGTTTTTTTTTTCATTTTTTTTTTTTTTATATTTGACGCAAATAGAGGTTAAAATTGCATAGTACTAAAAGAGTTTAGAGCAAATTCACATGGGAAAAGTCGAAAATTAGTCATTGTTAGATGAACTGGCATCATTAGCACCTCTAGTCCTGCCTTTTTTTTTAAAAAAAAAAAAAACAAAAGTAGGGAATCAAGTTAAATAAATAAGGATGAACACAATAGAGTTCAAAACAGGGGTAAGAACGTAAGGGCCCGTAAAAAGTAAGGCACATACGATGACTTTGTTGTGTAAAATTTTGGTGGTGATATGTGTGAGTGTGTCTGGTAGTCTTTGGAAACTAGAGCTCCACAAGGCAAGAAAAAGAGAAGTTGAATACTAGCACAAATAGCCTGTTCCGATCATAAGACCATGCAAGCAATCGGTCCTAATTGCACATTGGATGAAATATCAATAATACATCATTGAGCAAATGAATCTCCCATGCACGTTGATGTAACTCTAAGAATTTCTTGAAAGCTCAAGTATTTATAAATATTTAAAATAGTTGGAACGCATAAAATTTAAATTAGTTTTATCTAACAAACAAGGTACATGATTTTGTGTGTGTGTTTTCAAGTAGGCCCTTATAACCTATATAATGCAAAAAGGCCAAAATCCCTTGACATCGTGCACACAACATGAAAAAAATATATAAAAAAGTATTGTATCACGAGCTATTAAAAGTAGCGTTTTGGTAGCGTCAACTGATAGTTAATGGTATAGCACTGCTATTGGTTTGGAAGTCCAGAAAATACAAAAAATCAATCCTCAATCTGTTAATCACTTATTAATCATATGACATATCATAAGTTCATAAATTTATAACTCATAAATTCATAGTCGCCGCTGACCCCGCGCTTGAACGCCCCCCGGCGGCTCCGCTCACCTGCTCGAAGCCTCAAACCTTGGCGCGTGAAGTCGTGAGTGATGGTTAGGGTATGACAGATGGAGTGGTAATATGACGAATTGGGCCGGGCCATTTTTTTTTTGGGAATTAACGTATTCCTCGATTTCAAATTGTAGTTAACTTTAGCTTGTTTAGTTCCATTTCTTTTACTATGTATCTAGACATAATGTATCTAGACATAGTGTATAATTAGGTGCATAGAAAAATTAATGTATCTAGAAAAGGCCAAAGTGAACTACAATTTGGAACGGAGGGAGTACCGCGCTGTGCTATTTGGGCCATCTGACAATAGTGCCAAGTTAGCGGCGCTATGGCGCTAAGTGCGTTTTTTGCAGAAATTGCACGTATAACGTGAAAATGAGCAATCGTGTCGCGCAAGTTGACTTGAGCCACTATAGCGCCCGCAATATAACGCGTTTTTTTTTCATGGGGTAAAATATATTTTCAGCTTCACACAAATTTGGTCCGCATTCTGGTTTTAAAAGTGGGTTTTGTATTTTTATCAAAACGGTAAAAATCTGATTTACTATCTAAAAACTCATGCAAAATTTAGTTTTATTTTTTAAAAATGATACCATTTTTCTAAAATTCTCTCTCCTTATTTGTGAAGGGCGGGCTGGTGCAAGTGGTAGTGCTCTACCGCTAACCAGAAGATCCTGGGTTCAAGCTCCAGCCTCCGTATATTGCACATGGTGCGGGTAAGGCTTAGCGCTAAAATACCCTTCCCCGGACCCCGTGCAGTGCGGGAGCCTACGACACTGGGTACGCTTTTTTTTTATCTCTCTACTTGTTTGTGATATGTATATAGATATTTAGAATTAGTTTATTCTATTCCTATTACTCTCGTAGTTGCACTCATTATTTATTCAAAACAAGTATCCAAATAACTTCAAATATAGCAAAATCAGATAGATAATATTTCAAAGGAAAATGGACGCAGTTTCATTTTTATGATTTTAAATAAATTAATTATGAATTTCTAGAGATTAAATCAGATTTTTACTGTTAGATAATAGAAAATCACTTTTGAGATCAGGTAGAGTACCAAATTTGTTTGGTTTTGATAGTTGGAAGTATGTGCTACTCGGTCTCATAGTTCAAGGTTTTTTTTTTTTTTTTTTGAGAAGGAACATGTATTAATCTTGGTGCATTACACCGACCCTTTTACAAACAGAAATCCCAAGAAAAAAAAAAATTATAAAGAAGTGCAAAACTCCTATTCATCTTCCTTGAAGCCTTCGAGATCCGTTCGTCACCGCCGTCGGCAGCTTTCCAATCGTCGTGGGGCACCAGAGCCAAACTCCACATGGTGGAGGCCGCAGAGGAGGACTTATTTCTAGGCGAATCAGCCGAATAAACTGCCCCAGGCGCATCGGCCAACTCCCGTACTCATGACGCATCCTTCGATTCCACCGCCGGCAACCCGAGCAAAGCTCAGATTTTCACCAAAGAACATCTTCCTTGAGATTAACAGGGTCAACAACATCATCACTTTCGAAGAAGACGACGATGTGCCGACCCTCGACTCTGGATAGGTCTCCACAACCTCTCCGTTGACGCCGAGAAGATCGCCATCGGAGAACGGAAGAAGCTGCGAAATTTATTCCGGTTGCGCCGTCGTCGCTTCCGCGCGCCCGCCGGGCGTCGCCCGGAAAAACAAACCGCAGAGGAGCCACGCTCCTCCGGCAAAACCCTAACTCCACCGCCGAACATCGACGGCGAGCAAACCCTAGACCTAGGACTTCGACCAAAACCCTATGAAGACATGCTGTGAAGGACGGACCCCGCCCGTCACCACCGGGCAGCGAAGGCCCGAGGCGAGAAGCGGGGCCGTGACGGGCGGTGGCGGCGGCAATGTCGCCCGGCCTTTTTCTTTTCGCGAGGCAGCCCTAGGAGGCGGCGGCGGCTCCGCAGGAAAAAATACCCGCGCTCACACCAAGGTTGAGAACAGAAGTTATGTAAGTTAGAGGTTGAAAATGTGCTCTTAGTTTTATTTTGGCAACCAGTTTCAACGTCTCCACAGCACCTTAGTGTTAGAGCGCCTAACTCTGTACTATAAGAATATACGCATGTCCAATTGGTGCTAGCCTACTCACTTTCTTGAAAGAGGACCGGAGACTAACGAGTTGAGTCGTCACACCAATGTATGAACACTGACGGACCGGACGGCATTGTGCCGCGTAGGCTGGGATTTTCTGGTTTGCAAGCTGGGCAGTGGGCGGGCAGTGGGCGCGGTTGCCGAAGTTCATCCGCTTACGAGGACGCAGTCTGCACGACAACAGGCAAGTAAATCACTGGCCGCCGCGCCTGAACTCGGTTTTTTCGTCTTTGCTCCGGAACCGGGGAGTCGGGATCCACATGACCATCCTTTTCGACCGAGTTTTTTTCCCCTTTTTTCTGCCGAATTGTTGTCAAATTTGGTTCATAGACAACTCCGTGGATGCCCCTACTCTCATCGTTTGGGTGAGCAGCATTTGATCGGAAGGACTTTTTTAAATCAATGGGACCGTGTACCGTTCCGCAAGTATCGTCTCATCTCCCTCCGATAGACTGCGGAAATCAGGGGCAGCTTCAGATGCTGCAGCCCTATCATGAGGTGGCTTGGCAGTGATGGCGCTTCGAATCGACCCCTTCACCGATCCACGTGCACAGGGCAGACCTAGAAAAATTTTCCCACAAGAGCGAACCAGCGAGGTCGACTCGTTCGCTGAAGCTCTGACGGCTGTGAAGCTATCGGTACCTCGGAGGCTCGGACGAGGCGGCGATGGTTGACAACCCTACTGGTTCAGTAAGCTGAAAATGCTCTTGTATTTGCCCCGTGTGCTACACTGTCACTTTCTGATTCATGACGCGTATTTTGGGATTAACAAAAATCCTCTTAGGCCCGTTGAGGCACATGTTTGAGCTTGGCTATATACTTAATGGAATAGAACTAAGTTGGAGAGTGCAAATATAGTTTGGTGATCTATTCCATTCAATTCACATCTCCCACCTTATGAATTTGATATATACTTATTTGTGAACTTTAGAAAGTTAGTGAATAATAGCCTAATTTATCAAATAGATTCTAGTTCCTTCAAAATGAAGGGATCCAAACGGACCCTTAAAGTTATAACGACTACTGAAAATTAACATATGATTTCATAGGATCTGCTTGAACTACAGATTTTGTTGCCTGAGTTCACTATGTCAGTTAGTTTCGTGTTTTATTAACAAGAGAAAATTCATTTCTTGATCTAAAAAGAGCTCGTCTTCCTTTCTTGATCCTTTTAGATTTGATTTGACCTGAAATCTAACTTTCTTCCCTTTTGTCAAAATTGGTCATTAAAGGTGTTAAGTGGGGGATGAAATGACGATTTTATCATGAGCAAAACAGATAAGTTCAGTTTTTGTATATTTCATTTTAAGAATTATTTAGACTATTTTTAGATGGTCTAAAGTCATCATTATTGAACAAAGGTACAAATTATTTTTGAGCATGGAAGCATAGCGAAAATAGTCTAAATAATCCTCAAAATGAAATATATGAAAACTAAACTTACCTATGTTGCCCAGGGGTGAAATCGCCATTTCATCCCCCACTTAACACTTTGCAGTGGCCAAATTTGACAGAAGGTCCCAGGGGTGAAATCACCATTTCATCCCCACTTAACACTTGCAGTGGCCAAATTTGACGGAAGGGGCCATATAAGTAAGGAAAGTTAGATTTGGGCTAAATAGGTATCTTCGAATCTAAAAAGGGCCAAGGAGTAAAGCCAAAAAAAAAAATAAGCCCGAGGAAGGAATTTATACTTTTAACAAATTTTGTAAAAAACCCTGTCATCTTGACTAGTTGGTTGCCTGTTGATTATTTCGATAGTAACTGATTTTTACTTTGCTAGGATGTTATACTGAGAAGTAGGAAAATCCAAGAGGGTAACTGTACAAGTCTATAGGAAAATCGTCAAGGTTAGATTAGCCAAGTGTTTAGCGCCTGCCACTATCCAAAGGCCAAAAGCATGCCTCTTCCTTGATTTTCTAGGAGGGCACGTGATTTGAACATTAGTAACGAGTTTGGACGAAATTAGAACATTTTGTTCTGGAAAGAAAACATTTTTCACTTTAATTTCCTTATCCTTTTCCTGCTCATTGATCGTTTGAACTTTTAGTTTTCAAACACACACGAATACTAATTTTATTAGGAGAAGATGTTCAGAACCAGTTGGAATCTGATGCACATATGGACAGAAAAATATAAAATCACTGTCTACAATTGGAGATATAAAATGATCATTATGGTTTAATGAAAACCAGGTGTACTGTAAAACATACCTTGTGATGCGGAAATCAGGAAAAATATATCTTTTTAGTTCTCCACAACAGATTTCACATTTCGCAACTTTCCCATGTGCTTGTTTTAGCTGAACGTCAAATATTTCTGTTCAGAAAAACAACATTAAAATTATCTTCAAAGAAAAAGAATTAAAATTGCAATGACCATGGTGGCAATAATTATCTTTTTTTTATGCAGGCAAGCAGAATTCACTACATTCTATCGGTTATATTGGTCTGTTTATGGATTACCAAGGGAATAATCTTAGAGATTTCCTTGAAAATAATGGCCGTGTGGTACTTCAGAGAGTGAACAACTATAATTTGAGATCTTTCACGAAAAAGGAGATAGAAAAAATTACCAATGGATATAGCACTTTGCTAGGAAAAGGAGCATTTGGTGAGGTTTACAAAGGAGCATTAGATGATCAATTTCTTGTGGCAGTAAAAAAGTACAAAGATGGTACGAGGAAAGAAGAGTTTGCCAAAGAGGTGATAGTGCACTCTCAAATAAACCACAAGAATGTGGTGAGGCTTTATGGTTGCTGTACCGAGGAAAATTCTCTGATGATTGTTATGGAATTTATTTGCAATGGAAACCTTAACAGCATGCTTCACTGCTAATGACCATGTTCCCTTCCCTTTGGATAAGCGTTTGGACATCACTATCGAGTTAGCTGAAGTACTATCGTGTATGCATTCAATGTATAGTCCTGTTCTCCATGGGGACATCAAACCTGCTAATATACTACTTGATGAAAATCTTGTGCCGAAGTTATCAGATTTTGGAATAGCAAGGTTGCTTTCTACTGATGAGGCCCAGCAAACCAATAATATCATTGGTTCCATAGGTTACCTAGATCCTTTGTTCAATCAGACTGGACTTCTAACTCCCAAGAGTGATATATATAGCTTTGGAGTTATTTTAGTGGAGATGATCACCAGAAAGAAAGTGGCACAAGGGAATGTTAACCTTATTCAATATTTCACCAACTCCCTCAGAAGGGGGAAAGCGGTGAGAGAAATGTTTGATGGTGAAATTGTGGATGGAAAAAAGAACATAAAAGGTGAAGATATTGAAGATATTGCAAAGAACAGCTAGCAGCTGAATGCTTGAAATTGGAGAACAGGCTGCGTCCAGAAATGGTTGAAGTGGCAGATAGACTAAGGAAATGTAGAAAAGAGTTGCACCCGCATAGAAGAGGAGAAAGAACTAGGTCCTCAGTGCTGCTTGGCTCTCCAGGTGATGAAATGTGAATATAAAAAAAATATGTTTTTACTTTATAGGAGTAAAATGTAAATATAAAAATAATACATACAGCCAATCATCTGGCCCATGCATGATACACCTAGCATATATATGAACTATGCAAAGTACTAACATAAAATCATTTCTACTGAAGTATATTGGACTTTTTTAAATAGTCATATAATTTTCTCTAATGCAGGTGGCAACTTCTTACCTGTGCAGCCACCTGCCCCTATTCCTGTTGACGCCAATAGAAAAAATCCACCTACTCCAGTATTGAATATTACCCTGGATAAACTAAGGGAAATAACTAGGAACTTCAGTGATGATACTCTAATAGGAGACGGGTCACATGCTAAAGTTTTCCTTGGAGAGCTGCAAGATGGGCGAAAATCTGCAGTGAAGAAGCTCGGCCAGAATTCTGTAGTGAAGAACCTTGATGGGTTTTTTTTCTGAGCCTGATGAAGAGTTTGTACTTCAGGTGGTGACTGCCTACCTTGCCCTGGCGCCAGAAGGGCTTCTATATTCCTCTTTCGTGTTTGAGAAAATTCTATATGCCTCTTCTGTTGCAGGTTCAAGCCGTTTCAAGACTGAACCATGATAATGTTGTCCAACTTCTCGGCTACTGCATTGACAGGAACGCCCGCGCTCTTATTTATGAGTATTCATCAAGGGGCTCCTTGCATGATATTCTTCACGGTGATGAACGATGAACCCTTTATTTCTATGTCTCTTAAGTTTGTTGCTTGGTGCATTCTAGTATGCTTCATGAATCATGATAAGCAACTAGCTGCCATTCTTCTTGAACAGAAATGCAGAATGGCAAACACTGAGATGTTATATCAGCTTCTTGATCAATGCAGTTTCTTGTACTAAGTTAATATTACATATTCATAAAGATTGACATGTCCTGCCTAGGGCTCCTTGCACGATGATACTCTATTTATGGGTCCTCTTTGTTTTTCCCCCTTCTGTCTCACGCATCCAAGTATGCTTCAATAGATGCATCAGATATATGTTGAGATATTATATGGTGACCTGTGAAATCTGGTTGTTTTCCTGTACATTACTGTTCTTTTTTGTGGTTTAGGACTCATTTTCAGAGAATTAGAATTAAAATGTCTTGTTAGAGCGCTCGAGTAGCACCCGAAGAAACACAGGTTCGACTCCCCATGGGAGCCGAATTTAAAACAGTTTGCATTATTAAAAAAAATTAAAAAATAGGCGGGGTTTCCCTTGCGACTTCGGTCAAAAAAATTAAAATGTCTTTGTCATCATCTGTGGACCACTAATTTTTACCCTCAGGAAAACAGCAAAGTTTGGGCAGTTATTGCAACTTCAAACACATGTCAACTACTTCTATTAACTCTTTTCTACCTTAATTGAAAGGCACTCCTGCCAGTTATATGTTAAAAAATGTCAACTACTTCTATTCAATCATAGATGGGATAGTCAGAGACTATGTTGATCACATTTCTCCATTGCTTTAATGATTAATTATTATAATTTAGTCTTTAGAGGCAATATGGGTTCTGCAGTGAATCTGATATTCTTGTGGTTCATGATCAAAGGAAAAAATGCTGTCATGGGAACCCGACAAGGACCAGTTCTGTCATGGTCCCAACGTGTGAAGATTGCCTTAAGTGCTGCACTAGGGATTGAGTTCCTCCATCATAAGACAAAGCCTTATGTCATTCACAGTGACATCAAGTCCAGAAATATTCTCCTTTTTGATCATGATGTTGCAAAAATCGGAGATCTTCGTGTATCCAAAACCGCCCTGGTTACTTGGATGATCTTATTTTTGGATCGTGTTATTCCTTTCCGTAATGGTTATGATGCACCCGAGTATGGAACCTAGTGTTACAATGCTTTCATATTCTTCCACTGTGCTTGGGATCTGATTCTCACAGATGGCATGTACTATCATACTTTCTATCAGGTATGAAGCAACTGGAGAGTTTACTAGGGAGAGTGATGTATTTAGCTTTGGGGTTGTGCTGTTAGAGCTTTTAACCGGTCGCATATCAGGGAAGAGCCTCATGATACAGGTATGTAAATGTGCAACCAAAAGCATAATCTCTCTGGAAGATGATGCAGCAGCTGAACTACTTATGGTTTGATATGCAGGCCATGCCAGGACTTAGCGAAGACATTGTGCAACAACATGTGGATCCAAGGCTTGGAGGAAAATACCCTCCCAAGGCTGCCGCAATGGTAAAATTATTGACCAATGTTATATTCTTTTTCTTGGCAAGCAATTTTTGGTGGATGCTCTGAAATAGCATTTTTTTCCTCACACAAAAGATGATTTTTTTTTACGAAAAAACAAAAGATGAATTTTTTGAACGCAATGGCAGGAGCTTTGCCTTTCATTAAGAGAGGAAAGGGAGGTTTATGTATAGAGCATGGGGCTCAGCCCTGCTTAGAAAAAAAAAGCCAGAGGGAGGAAAAGGGAAAGGATTTCAGATTGCTCCGTGAATTACCCCCTCCTAGATGAAGCCCTTTTCCTTTGCTCTATGTCCTCTTTATTCCTAAGCTTCTCACAAAAGATGATCATATGCATGATTTTTTTTTTTTTGTGCCTTTAAAAGATATTTCGAGTCAAATATCTGTTTAGTCTGAATCTAAGATGAACATATCGGCACAAGTTTCTTCAGAATTTTTCTAATATAAGGATTCTACAGAGCTAACAGCTCGTTCTTCTATATATACATAAACTAACGAATTTCTATTTTGGCAAGCAGATGGCTGCAATTGCGTCCCGCTGTGTTCAACACAGGGCGGACTCCCGGCCCAGCATGAGCATGATCGTTAAAGATCTGCGCTCCCTACTGCAAAGCACGCCAAGCTACCTCTGGTTTCGTTGAAGCTTTTGGAGTGTGGTGGAGTGTGGCGCATGCCTCTTCTCCAACAGTAACATCTCCATGTGATGCGATTTCGTCAAATTTCTTGCAGCATGGAGCTTCAGTGATGCATCCTGGCTACCTGTTGTGCAACAGAAGATTTTTTTGTTGCCATCTTCTGTATCACTCTCAGTTACTTGGTAGGTACTACTTGTGTCTCTGAAAACTGAAATGAACAATGGATGGCCGCGATACATCTCCAGACTCCAGGCGATATTGGAAGGAATAACGCAACATGTGTAGTAGTACTGGTAACTTGCATGTGAGAGGGATGTCTTTGTTTCTCGAACAGCACAGGAGAACTATACGTCATTTCATTAAGGTAGAGAAAAAATTACAAAGGTCCAAGTGAACACACACCCACACCCCCAAAAACTAGGTGATAGACTCGCCACACAAAAAGGAAAACAACGACCAAACGTGCCATGTCATCGTGAACGTGGCCATGCCACAGTGGACACAGCAATGGCCACATCAGATGTTGGCGTTGGCGTGGAGGTTTTGGGCTTTGGTGCCTAGAGACATTAGGCCCAGGGGACCTAGATAGTTGCTTTATTAGTTTGAGGACCCAGGTGGGAGTGCCCAAAAAGTTTTGAGGCCTTGGTGTGCATTTTATTCTATAATAAATATACCAAATAAGTACTACTAGATTCTTCATTGATTATATTTTTATAGTAATGCTTTTTGATGTTTAGTAATTTGGTTTTGCTATTAGTACCTTTTTTTTTGCACTATGTCTACTATGGTTTGCATTATGAATACAAAATCGCGAAATGAATACAAATTCCGGGAGGGTCAATCCAAATCTGAAATTGACCCGGTCCCAAGATAGTAATGAGCATTGATTATATTTTTTATAGTAATGCTTATTTGATGTTGCTATAATTTGGTTTAAAATTAGTATGCTTTGAGTCTTCAAGAAAGTTGAAATCATTTATAATATGTCCTCACTCTCAGGGATTCTCCTTTTAACCATTACAGACTACAGTGTAACAACTAATAATAATAATAACAAGTAGTACTCCGTACTAGGCTTCCTGGGCCGCCAGAGCTTCTTGGGCTGGTCTTCGAAAAGCAGTCGTCCTGCTGTTGTCGGTACATCAACAGTTGCATTGATTTCTTTTGAGGCATCTAGCAACTAGCACTCCACTCATTAAAAAAAAAAAAAAAAAAAAACAAAAACAACAACAACAACAACCACAACCAGCACTGCATACAAGCATGCTACATTGCGCGGTATGAGGCTGCAGCTGCTTTGCTCTCGCGACACGACATGCTTTCACTTTCCTAGTCACGAATGTTATAAACTGTCAAATGGTTTTACTGAATTGAAAATCGAGAATTTTAAGTGACATATCAAAATCCTAGATCTGCCATTGCACGAGGAAAGTATCGTTTCTTCGCTCGTCAGAAAACGAGTTGAAAAATATCATTTTCCATCTAAGAAACGATATCTTGTATTTTTCTCTTCTATCAATATTTTTGCTTATGTAATGGTACTAAAAACTATCTCGAGTTTTAGCCAATGGGAGTAGACACCAACAGAGAGACAATTCACGTGCAGGTCATATGTTTGCTTCTCCCACGCGTGATCCCCCAGTCAAGCGGCAGAAGCGCCCCCACGGTCGCCGAATCATTTGGCGGCAGCCGCAGCGCACAGGCCCACAACTTGCGTCAGGTTGTGGTATCTTGCAAGGAATGATCTCCCGCACCAAACTCCGCATATTCTTGCACTCCTCTCAAAATACCATCTGTCTATGTCATCGATGATGTCTGACAGTAATCGTGCGCTTAATTGCACTTGTCTTTTTGCTTCTCAACTTGCCTCGTCCTTGCCCAGAAATTAAAGCAGAAAGTCGGTCACTTTCGAGCTGATAATATAAACCCACTAAACAAAGACGAATGACATTTCAAAATTCTTGTTTCATATATTTGATATTTGTCATATTCTGAATTTCTGATTGTAATGGTAATATATACTGTAATAACCCTGCGGGGCGTGGGCCAATTATGATTATGCCAAATCAACTAGTTCCACAAGTGGACTGAGCTAGCTAGCCGTTGTTAGACTCGATTTGAATCCACGCCGTTTAGAAAAAGTACTCCCTCCGTTCCAAAACTCTTGTAAGTGTGAGAAACGTCTGTCAACTTTCGGCTAGATTTTTAGAAAATACGTCAGCGATTTATATCTCTAAATAATTTTGTTAAAAAACTACACTTAAAGATCTTTCTCGATAATACTAATTACTTAGTCTAAATATTTATATATTTTAATATATAATTGCGGTACATTATTCTCGGGAAGCGGGAATTGCAAATCAGATTTTGGAACAGAGGGAGTAGTATGATGATTTTCACATAAAATTAATTTTCTCACTTTTTTTTTCAAAGAAGTCCACTACTATGCATAATCTTTACTGGGACCTTTTGAAAACACCATCCGAGGTGAGTAAGAATTTAACTGCCTTGACAATTGCTTTTTATTAATCGAGGTTGTTAGCCTTACAAAATCGATTTACAGAGACAATTATAATCTATTAACCAAGGTGGGCCTATGCCTCTATTGTCAGAGGTGGGCCTACTAAGTTGCCCACTCGATCCACTCCAAGAGTACAACCGAGTAGACCTAATGTCAAAACTATAGAAATAATAAAATCTAGTATATTGCATTTCAACATTACCGTATACTAGTACATATTATTATTGTAAACTATTATAATCAGATTGGTGTCCAATGAAATTATCATTTATGTCTAAAAATAGTTCTCCGTCTTGTATTTTGAGGAGTCAAACAATCCTAACTTTGACTGAATATATAAAAATACTAATATTTAGATTATCATACAAGCATCATTAGGAATAAAAAATATATCTACAATGCCAAAGTTCTTATATAATTTAATGAAACAAAGGAAACATAAATCTAGTTAAAGTTGATTTCTTTGAGATAAGATATGATATAATTTATTTTAGAACGAGTGGCGAAAATAAATTGCTTTCCCTTGTGGGGCCTGGCAGCACGTGTCGAACAGTCATAGGATGTGACCATGGTAAAAATACTAATACCATGGAATGCCGTGCGCCATAATTTAATGAAACAAAGGAAACGTTAAAGTTGATTTCTTTGAGATAAGATATGATATAATTTATTTTAGATTTCCCTGGACAGTCATAGGATGTGACCATGGTGCCGTGCGCCACTGTCGCGTTCCAAAAAACGGGCACGCACAACAAACAATGTGGCTCAGGAACTTGCCACGTCACATCACGTTGCCACGTCCATCTGTCAGTCTAGAGTACCAGATTCCTCAACCTAGCGAATCATCATCAAAATAAAAAGGTTCATCAGAAACAAAAATCAATTCGATAAAAAAATTGGCGAGGAAAAGCCAAAAGCACCCCAAATTTGGCAGGCAGCAGAGCACATGCATCTGCTCGCCTCGTCTCCTTCCTTCCACGGCGCGGCAGTCCGGTCGTGACACCTACCGGGAGGCCGAGCCTCACCGCCCCTTCCTTCCTTGGTTCCGTTCCACGAACCCGCTGCTCCTCGCCCTTCCTCGGCTTCCGCTTCCGCTTCGCGTCTCGCCCGCACTTCCAAACCAAACCAAACCATCCATATAAATCCCGCGAGGAATCTATGACCGGCGAGGAGGAGGAGGACGGCGGCCACAGGTACGTCAGGATGCCGCCGGAGCCGCCCGAGCCGGAGGGGTTGGGCGCCGCGTCGTCGGCGTCATTCCGCCTGCCGGAGTCGGCGCGGGTGTTCGACGAGCTGCCGCGGGCCAGGATCGTCGGGGTCTCGCGCCCCGACGCCGGGGACATCACGCCCATGCTGCTCTCCTACACCATCGAGGTCCACTACAAGCAGGTCCGTCCCCGGGCGCTGCCCACCTCCCGATTCGTCTGGCCTTGGCCTTGCTTAGCTCCTCTGGTTGGGCGGGCAGCGCAGTAGTGCCTGGCATTTGGCGGTGTAGAATTGCTGCGTGGATTGGGCGTCTGGTTGATTTTTTCCCCGATGGGATGTGAATAGCTCGTGGTTCAGTTCGGGCTGGCTGCTCTGATGTGGATGCGAATATGGAAGTGCCTTAAGTACTTGTATACTACTTTATTATTATTTATGTAAAGTTAGCTTTTGTTGAATTCTTATGTGCTTTGGGTACAATATTGTCAGTTCGTGACTCAATGATTGCATGAGTTCCACCTGGGATTTACTATTTGATGCAAAAAGCTGGTCAACTCTTTTGCGTTGCTGGCTACATTTCGCCTCAGCCAGTGTTAAGTGTGCTCATGTCCTTTAGCAATTTCAGCTTCTTGCTACTCCTTCAAAAGTCCATTATCTTGGTTATTTTGGTGGGGGTAAAAGTGGTTGAGGTGACATTGTATACCATTTAATATTTAACATAGGAGATTAGGACTTTATATGGCCCACTATCATTAAACTTGTTTTAGAGAAAAGGGTAACCCATTATTTTCAATAAAGTCAACTGCCATTAAACATGGAATTCAGGTAGTTTTATGCTTACATGGAATTCAGGTAGTTTTACCTCTCTTTTTTTTTCAAAGGGAGTCAGTGTTTTTAGGGGTAATATTGGACTGCAATTTTGTGGCAAATGTGTGTATGGATGTTATTAGATGACTGGGTGAAGTAGTTGGTGGACACAGAGAACAAAATGCAAACTCGGGTGCTGCTTTCTGAGCTAATCAACCAAGGAAGAAGATTGATGTGATATGTCCCCTTATTATGCGGTTGGCATCGAGTCAAGGCAAAATTAATGAATACAGCTTGCATCAGTTGATGTAGCATAGCGTGCCACATTGCTTGTCTTGTTGATGAATAGTGTGAAAACCTGATTCCACTGGAATATTTGGGTTGCTTTGGTTAACATTCATTTATTGCATTTTTGTCTATGCAATTCCTGAAAATATGAACTCTGAAATTCATTAAATAATGTTCACTAGTTCTTCTCTCAGTTTAGGTGGCTTCTATATAAGAAGGCTTCACAAGTGCTATATCTACATTTTGCATTGAAGAGACGTGCATTTCTTGAAGAATTTCATGAGAAACAGGAACAGGTTGGTTACATAATCTTTATGATTATTTTGAGCTGTGTTTGAATATACTTATTCTTTCTGGTTAACCACTAAATGCATACAGCACATTGCAAATGTATTTCATATAGTGCACCTTTTTTCATGACAAAACTATTTAGTCTATAACCATCTAGGAGTTGCTTCTCATTACGTTTTGCATTTCACTATGTTTTCGGTCATTTTCACTTGCTTGAGCCAGCACATGCATTTTACTTTGAGAGCTGTTTGGGGTTCTATCCCTTAATATAGCAGCGCAATGCAAGTACACCTTCTAAATGAGTGGTTTTGCTGACCTGATTATATCCCTTTCTTTGATTGTCAACTCTACTTGGCGTGATACGATTATGTTGTGTGGAAGCTTCATTTTCATTCATGAAGAACTGAACTAATCTCCTTTGTTTACTTAAAGGTCAAAGAATGGCTTCAAAATTTGGGGATCGGGGGGATCATATGCCAGTTGTACATGATGATGATGAAGCCGATGATGTGCATGTTCCTTCACAGCATGATGAACAATCTGTCAAAAACAGGTAAAGTGGTTCACTTGAAGCAGTTAAAGCAGTTGGCTTCCCACATATCCATGTGCATGTAGTAATAAAGATACTTAAAATTTGGCTGCAGAAATGTTCCTTCAAGTGCTGTTTTACCTGTTATTCGACCTGCCCTTGGTCGTCAGCAATCAATTTCTGATCGTGCAAAGGTTGCCATGCAAGAATACTTGAACCATTTCTTGGGAAACTTGGATATTGTCAACTCAAGGGAGGTAAAAAAACCTTCCAGTATAAAAATCATGTTAGTTTTGATGAAAATTTGTAAATATAACCAAAGTATTGTGCATGTGTCCATTAGAGTGGATCATCCTGTTTCACATTTTCCTTTAGACTGTAACATCTGTTAAAATGCAGGTTTGCAAATTTTTGGAAGTTTCACTGTTATCATTTCTGCCAGAGTATGGGCCCAAGCTAAAGGAAGATTATGTTACAGCAAGGCACTTGCCAAAAATTGAAATTGAGATGGACAGTAAAGAGAGATACTGTTCATCATGCTGTTTTAGCTTTTGCAGTAGTAGCTGGCAAAAGGTACTGAGCAATTTTTGATGATTTTAAACATGATGCTGACTTGTATATGAACCTTTAAATCTATTGCTTGATAGGTTTGGGCTGTACTGAAACCGGGATTCTTGGCTTTACTCCAAGATCCATTTGATCCTAAGCTTTTGGACATAATTATTTTTGATGTGTCACCTTACACTGATAGTAGAGATGAAGGCCAAACCACTCTAGCAAAGGAGATAAAGGAACGTAATCCATTGCATTTTGGATTTGAGGTATTTCTTTTCCATTTATGAACTGCTTGGTCTAGAAACTTGACATATCACTCCAATCAAACAACTAATATTGTTAGTTTCCCTCCAGTGGACTTATATGTTATCACTCCTACCAAACTAGTAGACAATGGGTTCTTTAGCATAACCTTTTTTTTTTTTTTTTTTTTTGCCAATTTTGGGATGAAGTCCAACCAAAACACTAGTTGGGTTTAGTTTGTTACATGAGAAGGTTCTCTTGTGGGGATGACTTTCAGGTAGGAGGTGGCTTGTCCAGCTTATAAATAACTTAAGGGTATTGACACCTTGTGTCTTTTGAGACATTGTTTTGTGCTTTATTTAAACGTCAACAAACTTCGATAATTTGTTTTCTACAGTAGACAGATTATTATTAAGTCTTAAGCCACTCAAAGAGACAAGGTGCAACTAGCACAATGTTCTGTTCTTTTTTTCTCTCGAACACACTGCGTAAGAAGAAAGAAAGGGAAATAACCCTTACAGAACACGCGCACTCCCCTGTCATGTGGGGCCGACAGCACCAGCACCAGCCGAGGCTCAAGATGCTACCAGGGGCACGCATGGTCAGCAGCAGCAGCAGCCCGAGGAGGCCTAGAGGTTAGGCAGCTGAGAATGTTAGCTATTAATAGCAGTCAAAAGGGAGTTGAGGAGTGATGGCTTGTGAACATGAGAATAGAGTGTGAAAGAGAGATTAGGAGCTTGGCAGCTGGCTAGGCCAGCTCCTATATATTTGTAAGCCGCACCTATGGATGAATCAAGAAAGAAGTCAGGCCAAAACCCTGCTGTGGTAGTCAGGCCAAAACCCTGGCACCATTACCTGGCCTTGGCTATGAGCTGAGAAGCCAAGGCCTTCCTACCATGGGTGCTATCCTCCCTATACCCCACTAAGATTCATAACATCCCCTGACATAGTTGTGTCCTACTTCTATGCATGGAGCGTTTTGTGAAGCACCACAACAAATGCAGTAGTCCAGTATTGTTGAAGTCATAGTCATACATTGTTTAAGAAGGGTTTTGCATTTTATCTAGTATGGAAATCTTGCCGTATATGACAGTAGTACAGGGTTGTTTATATAATAATATGCTATCAACTAACTATTAAGGACCTTGATTATTTACTTCAAAGCAAGTTATTATGTTTTCTCCTTCCTCATGATTGAAACATGCTTGCCCTCAAGCACTATTGACAGTGACTACAGTCTAATTCCAGTGCTTAGAAACTGAGATTTAACTCCCTTGGCCTATACCAGGAGGCTACATTGCGCCAATGTGCTTGATATGATAATAAACTATGTATACTACTGGCAAACTTGTGTTTTCTTGTGAGATACCTTCTCTATAGTTAAAATTCAACCAGTTTCAGAGCTGCTTTGGTACTTCGAATGATGCCGAAGTCGCTTCATGGAATTGAATCTTTATGTACAGTTGTAGGCTTGTTGTGTCTACTTGTTGAGAAACTAGTTTGATAACCAGTTGTTTCTTGCATTTCTTCTGTGTGCTCTCCATTTGTTGCTCATGTTCCACTTTCCTTCCATCCATGTTTTATCTATAACACCCAGCGTCCAAAACTGCTTATGTGGCCCACTCTGCACATGGAACAGGCCTGCATCTACGTAGCACCTCGCTTAGACTTTCGACCTCGCTTCGTGTAAAAGGGTTAACCCGGAGGTGCTACGTTTGGAACAAGAAGGTTTATAAGCTGGCCCTCACCCTCCTAAACTACCAAGGTGGTACTAAACCCACCATCCACAACCACACATGAGCCACTTGGGCTACATGGGCCAACTTCACAACCACTACAGGCTTCTAACGGGCTGGTGTGTTACAATATGGTCCCTATTTGGCATATAGCTAAAGGCCATTACGCAAATAACTCGTCTCATTTTTGTGCCATAAGAAAAAAAAAATTGACAATGGATTTGTGTAGCTCAACCAGAAAAGATAAATATTACCATTCACACTGGACTTGATTTTGCTGGGCAAGCAGCTTGGTAATGCAGAAGTGACATCGGCGTTTTGTTCAAATTTTCTAAATACTGTTCTTGTGAAAGGTATCTTCTGGAGGGCGCACAATAAAATTGAGAACAAGAAGTTCAGCTAAGGTAAAAGATTGGGTTACTGCAATAAATGCTGCTCGACGACCCCCGGAGGGCTGGTGTCACCCTCACCGCTTTGGTTCATTCGCACCACCTCGGGGCTTGACTGAAGATGGTAGTGTGGTACAATGGTTCATAGATGGTCATGCTGCATTTGATGCTATTGCTTCTTCCATTGAGGAAGCCAAATCAGAGGTTAGTGCACTTCAAAGAAGTGAAAATATTCCTGCTACTAGTTGAAGCCATCACCATATCATGAAGATAATTAAATGTTGGGTGCAGATATTTATAACTGACTGGTGGCTGTGCCCAGAATTGTATCTTCGACGCCCCTTTCACTTTCATGGATCTTCTAGGCTTGATATTCTTTTTTTGGAATCAAGGGCGAAAGCAAGGTGTACAGGTATTTAATTGTTATTTAACCTTGGTTCCAGTATGTGCGCCAGCTAATCTGCAAGAGCTTTATTAACTTTTTGTTTTTGTTTGGCAAAATTGCATTTATTTGTATGGGTTAGTAGTGGACTTTAAGATGTGAATCAGTTAGGTTAACGAAAATATTGGATGATGGAGTTGGATTATACAAATATGCATTGTAGTTAAGTTTTGATAATCTGCGGGCTTTTAGTTGTTATTATTAGTCTATGATTATATTTATGAAAACACTATTCGACTATGAATGATTTTAAGGTTATCCTATTTCTAAAGTATTGAGGAAAAACTTAGTGGGAACTCATTATCTTGAGAATTGAGATTTGGAAGAAGTCACTTTTTATTTAAGTTTTATTTTATTTATCTTAACCTAATTGAACACGATTTTTGGTGGTAAAGGTCTTAAATCAATTCAAACATTTAGCTATGGCCAAGATCCAAACATGTCAGTGAGCCATGGCTATTAAAAACCTTTCCAACACACCCAACTCACACTACATACTGCAAGAAAAGAAAAGAAAAAAGCCCGACCAAAACCAACTTGCCATCCAAGCCCCCAAAATATACGGCTGTGGAAATCTTGGGCCCCGAACAAGTGCAAAATTTTTCTGTGGCTGGCAATCCGTAATAGATGTTGGACAGCAGACAGATTGGCTAAAATGGGTCTGCCCCATCCAGATAAGTGCCCCCTTTGCGACCAAGAACAGGAGACGGTACAACACCTTCAGCAAGGCAAGTTTGGTTCAGCCTGTTTGCCCCACTGAACTTTTCTGGGTCGGTTCCGCGTCATCATGACTCTAGCTTCGCTGAATGGTGGCGCAGGACTTTTAAAAAAAGTGTGAGAAAGTGGACAGAAAGGGGGTTAATTCCCTTATCATTTTGTGGGCTTGGATGATCTGGAAACATAGGAATGCTTGGTGTTTTGAGGGTGTCTCTCCTTCAGTTAACTCAATCTTGAGTTTGCTTAAGGATGAACAGAGTCTTTGGTGTTTAGCAAATGCTAATAAACTGGAAGGGTTGCCTAATTCCTTAGGCATGGTCAAGTCTTGGTCTTTCTGTTTTCTTTAAGGCTTATTCTTTTAGTTTGGTTCCCTGACTCTCTTATCTGGTCCCGTATGAGAGGAAGGAATTGTATGGGGACCCTCCTTTTTTCTCAGCTCTCCTGTGTTTCAAAAAAAAAAAAAAAAAATCTCTAAGTAACTAAGAAATGCTGTTCTGCAGATTTACATTCTTTTGTACAAGGAAGTTTCTCTTGCATTGAAAATCAATAGCATGTACAGTAAACAGAGGCTACTTAACATTCATGAGAATGTCAAAGTTCTGCGCTACCCAGATCATTTCTCGACTGGCATATATCTATGGTACAATGGGAGTTTTATACTTGTTTATTTTCTGTTGTCTGTAATTAATTAAATTCTCGCCATTCACCCTTTTCTATGTCTTGAAGGTCTCACCATGAAAAAATTGTTGTTGTTGATAATCAAGTATGCTATGTTGGAGGTCTTGATTTGTGCTTTGGTCGTTATGACTCCCCTGAGCATAAAGTTGTGGATTTTCCCCCATCAACATGGCCTGGAAAGGATTACTATAATCCTAGGTATTTTTGTTATATTCAGATTTTTTTATTAGGTTCCATGCATGCATACTTTATATTAATTCTTTAGCTTGTGTGCTTGTCTTATTATTGTTGTTTGTAAGGGAATCTGAGCCAAATTCTTGGGAAGACACAATGAAAGATGAGCTTGATCGCACTAAATATCCTCGCATGCCTTGGCATGATGTTCAGTGTGCACTTTATGGTCCAGCATGTAGAGATGTGGCAAGGCATTTTGTTCAGAGATGGAACTATGCAAAGGTCAGTAGGCTTTAGGAGTATTTTTCATCTGTATCAGTTCTGAATCTAACAATCTCACCTGTTGCAGAGGAATAAAGCACCTAATGAGCAAGCAATTCCATTATTAATGCCTCATCATCACATGGTAATTCCTCATTACATGGGTACAAGCAAGGAAACAAATGGGGAAACGGAGAATAAGGATAGTAAATTTAATAGGTTAAACTCCTTGACAACACCAGCATCATGTCAGGACATTCCATTGCTTTTGCCGCATGAACCTGATCACCATGCATTCACAAGTGGAAATTTTGGACTGAATGGCATGAATATCACCAATGGTCCTTCAGATCATGCAAATAAAACCAATTGGAACCAGCAGGCACTGTTGAACCGAAAGGCCAAACAAGATCTTTCTTTGCAAGATTTACAGATGAAAGGATTCGTGGACAATGTCGGTTCCCCTGATGTTTCAGTGTCTAAGCACTATGACACCTCAAACCCAAATATTCAACACATAGATAAGGAGTGGTGGGAGACACAAGAACGAGGAGATCAAGTCGCCTCTGCGCTTGATGTTGGAGAAGTTGGTCCGCGAGCAGCATGTCGTTGCCAGGTTATCATGCACTGATGATTAAACTGATATTAATATCCTGATACTTTATTTGTACTTAATGGTATATGTTGGTTTACAGATTCAGCTGCCCCAAACTTTGTTGTACGTTCCCTCCTGCAGCTTAGTGCTATTCATTGTTAACAAGTAAACGTGACCATGGTGGTTCAAGGGAACTTTAATGTTGTGTTTGTTAAGATTTATGCCAAATGCAACATTATAACTTGTTTGTTTTACCAACAGATAGACATGCCTGTTTGGGTGTTTGGACATATTTTTGCCTGTGTTGCTTTTTTTTCTCACTGTATAATCACCATGAATTCCATAACATACTGATTGAAAATCTCGCACTGGCTTGATTTGTTTATGGCGACCATCTGTGTGTGTTCTATTAGACTATTACATATGGTTTTGGTCATGCAAAAAGTTTTTTTGTTCAAATAGCCGATGATGCATATTCTTTATAATTTCATGGAAGGTAACAGATTCTAAGTTTTGAATAATAGAAATAGCATCTTGAAGTTTCATTTGCACTTCTCACTTTCCAAAGTTGTTGAAATATTGAAATATACATAGTCATTCCACACCAATAAAAAAAGGAGTATTCCTTAGGTGGCACTTGAAAACCCTTGTCTCAAATTATCACATGCAGCATTTATTAAAACCAGGTTGCATCAATCTGTTGTCCTAGTCTCCAAGTGGATTGAAATGAATCAGAGATGCTATTATTGTCCTCTTAGATTGCTTGTATACCAAGTAATAACGAAAATCATACTGTACACTAGTATCTAATCTAACCAATTAAAAGTTTCTGTTATTTAGGTTGTTAGAAGTGTTGGCCCGTGGTCAGCAGGAACAACTGAAATCGAAGGAAGCATCCACAATGCCTATTTTTCTCTCATTGAAAAGGCAGAACATTTTGTTTACATTGAGGTCTGTTTTTTTGGTTCTGCAGTTTAATCCATAAGATTTAAGTTTCGACGTGACACTTTATATTCAGAGTTATTCACATTCATATGTTTGAGAATCAATAGACTTGATGTTTTTATATGTACATAATTACAAATAGACTGATATCCTTGTAACATACAATCTTTCTGCTGTCCTTTGCAGAATCAGTTTTTCATATCAGGTCTTTCAGGAGATGACACAATTAAGAATGGTGTGTATTAGAAGCACTATATAGGCGTATAATTAGAGCAGAAAAAGGAGAAAAGGCGCTTCGGGTTATTATTGTCATACCACTTTTACCTGGTTTTCAGGTAGCGTGCTTTTTGTATCGATTACACATGGTTTGATATTTCAGGGTGGCTGTATAGTTACATATTTTGTTTCAGGGTGGCATTGATGATGGTGGAGCTGCATCTGTGAGGGCAATTATGCATTGGCAATACCGAACTATTTGTAGAGGACCTAATTCAATTCTTAAAAAACTGTATGATGTGGTTGGCTCGAAGGCGCATGATTACATCTCATTTTATGGGCTTAGAGCACATGGAAGATTAGGTGATGGGGGTCCTTTGGTCACTAATCAGGTAAGTTTTTAGGGGAAGGTGGGGTTAAAAAGCTTCTGTTACAATCAATAGGTCATGCCTTTAGGCAAAGGTTAGTTTCTATGCTTTCCTTTGATTCTTTTCCTAACAACCTGCATGTTGCAGATATATGTGCACAGCAAATTGATGATTATTGATGACCGCATGGCATTAATTGGCTCAGCTAACATAAATGATAGAAAGCTTGCTTGGATCTAGGGATTCTGAGGTATTTGACTTGTATATTTGCATGGTGCTCTTTTTTTAACAAACACAATACACTTAAGTAATTTATCAGGCCAAATAGATGAAAGGTTAGAACCTTTCATGCAGGCAATAACTGCTGAATTCTAGCAGCTTGATTAACTTAGAAATATCGTTCCCTAATGGGATGTAAATTATTTTCCCTTCCCTGTATATATCTTCTTTCTTTTTTCCTCTTCTGTATACGTATAAAAAAAACTCTTTTTTTCGCATTGGAAAGTTTGCTATTGAAGGTGAAGAGTTTTTCCGTTCATGACCAAACTGCAATTACTGAAGATCAAGGCATGATTACCAGGATTACTTAAGCAATCTTCTCCAGCCCCTGTTATTTACACTATAACGGAGTCTTACTATTCTTTCAGATTGGTATAGTTATTGAAGATAAAGAGGTTGTCAGTTCTACAATGGATGGAAGACCTTGGGAAGCTGGAAAGTTCTCCCTCAGCCTACGACTTTCTTTATGGGCAGAACACCTTGGTCTTCTTCCAGGAGAGGTTTGGGCTATATATTTCATTATGCTTTAACCACCAATTGATACTTTAAATTGAGAGCTGCAATAAGTATAGAAGCATTGCGAGGAAACAAGGATTTATAGTCTAGGTTGTGTCTTGTTTCTTTGTTTTTTTTTCTCAAAGTTGACTGCATGCTATCTAAACCATGGGATATCAATTGTCAACCTAGTAGCTTCACCGACATTGTGTTTTGGCTTCCTACTGTGACACCCAGGCAGACATGCACTCTAACAACCTGCTGTGTCGATATTTGAATCCAATTCCTCAGTACATCTGACCTGATCAGTTTTCAATTTAAGGCCCATGTCAAACCATTCCAACTAACACCACCTCAAATCCGTGTGTCCTAATACTCCACATCGCTCGGGTTGACTGGTCCACACGGGCGCAAGGGCGTTGAAGAAGAAAGCGAGCTGGTCAGATCGTTACGTAGCACTACCACCCAGCGTACCTGGCACAGAATGAAAGTCGGTGCCGCTGATGCTGCACTGGGTCGCTCACCTTCAGGAGAAGGTGGCGTGCTTCAGGAGGTGATGGGAGTTGTGGTTTACCAAGCATGTGCAGGTTGCCAAGCTCCTTGTCCGATGTTGGATGCTTCTGTTGTAAAATTGCATATGTCGATGAGAATCCTTGGACGAACAAGTGAATGCAGAGTTGCAGACTGGATGTTCATAGTTGTGGTGAGGAAGACGACTAGGAAAATAACGGTTCAAATCTTCTAAACCGTGGGCCAACCCGCGGCGCTAGTGCTCTGCAAACTGTGGAAACTGGACCCATTCTAAAGGACATGTGACAGTCTAGGTTAACAAACCAGCAAAAACCGCAGATGAACAGGTCTACTGCATGGATTGAGCTAAGATGCCTTGTAGCCTTTCTAGGTCATGTACAGTGCAAACAGGACAAATGAGTTGGAGAGACAACTTGAAGAACCTTCACTATAGGTTTCTCCACACTATATGAAGTGGGTATACTAGATAAAGCCAACCACAGAAATAACGTTTCACCCTCTTCCCATCTGAACACATGCAGTTGAACTATCAACACCTAACTCTTTGAATCTGTTTCATGGCAACCCTTTATAAAATAATCCTGAAGCTTTTACATATGCTTCTGACAGAAGTAGAATTGTTGCATAACTTGCATGATGCATATACAGTATAGGCTCTCTGTGGGTTTGATTCCACTTAATGTGTTTCTTCTCTTTCAGGTTAGTTGCATTATGGATCCTGTGGATGATTCGGTATACAAAAACGTTTGGATGGCCACTGCGAAGGTAAGTGTATTTATCTTTGCCCTTTATTTCTTTTAAGCTATTGAAGTTAGAGACTGAACTATTTTGTTTTGAACTAACCGCTAAATCAGGAAACCATTTGAGTATGACTATCTTTCACTGCACCTGTCTATGGATGTCTTGATTTCACTAACTAACGATTTTCCATTGCATTTTTTTTCATAAGAATGCTACATAATGAGCACAAACTGAACAAACTGATATATGGCAGGAGAATACCATGATCTACCAACAAGTATTTTCATGTGTTCCCAACGATCACATCCATTCTAGGTGCGGAATGCAGGACCCGTCTTGAAGTTTTCATCCATTTCAGTCAAAATATTGTGGTCGCTGGTCTCTGAAATAATACCAAACTCTTGCAGGTACCAATTTCGCCAAACTTTTGCTCATATGAAGGAGAAAATTGGCCACACAACCATCGACTTGGGTGTTGCCCTAGAGAATCCGGAAATTCAACATGATGGAGACCTGGCATGTCAATCCTATGGAGCGGTTGCAGGCCGTTCGGGGTCATATTGTTTGCTTCCCTTTGGAGTTCATGTGCCAAGAGGATTTGAGACCTTTCTTCAGTGAAAGCGAGTATTATACATCTCCACAAGTTTTCATTAGTTTTTTTCGCCTTTGGCGAAAGTTCACCATAGGATACTTGTACATGTTTTAGGATTATTATAGTTGTAGATAGATGCCTAGATAGTATCTCGTGTCTGGGTGAATAGGAAAAAGGAAAAAAAAAACAAAACAAAGGAACAACCATATCCTTGTCAGTTTCGAGTATAGGATATGGTGGCCAAGATTTGTACATGGTCAAGATTTGTACAGTTCGTTTATCAGAGTTTTTCCCCCTTTTTTTGATAACAGTTCGTTTATCAGAGTTAGTTCGGGCAAGAGATGTTACACTATTAGATTCGTTCTTTCTTGATGCAAAATTAAAGGCATTTATAAATACTTAAAGTTGAAGTTGCTGCCTTGTACATGGAGCATTAGCAGATTTTGTAGCAGTTTGCTCTCTGTTTAATTATATTTTGTATGTATGTACTTTGTCAGTTTCTGCTATGGCACATTTGGTATCGTGCTTCATCTAATCACCGTTGTATAGGCAAGTAAATGTACGTGCTGAGATGAATTATTAGTGCTACTTTTCCCCCAAACTATAGATTACTCAGATTTGTTTTAAGTCAAACTCCTCTAAATGCAACTAAATTTATAGAGAAAATACACTAAGGGCCTGTTTGGATCACTTCATTTTGAGGAATTGAAATCTACTTAATGGATTAGGCTAATTGAATTGAAATTTTGAGATTTCACAACTTTCTTAAAGTTCTCATGTAACCATGCTATATTTGTACTCTCAACATAGTAGAAAATATATAGCCTAGCTAAAAATATGTGCCTAAACTTTAATTTATTACAATGAATTTAATTTCAAGGATCCAAATGGGGCCTAAATGTCTTCATCATTAGAGTAGTTTCATTTAGAGTAAAATCGTCCAAGGTCAACCATTGGCCTTCCTCCCATCCAGATCAACCATCAAACGATTATCTGGGTCCCTAAACTATTACCACCGTGCACACCAAAGGTCTAAAATTCCACGCCATGGGCAATTTTTCAAAAAAGCCTATCTTTTTTTTTTTAACTAGCTCCTTTTGGTGTCAGGAGCGTCCCGTGGCTTCCCCTTGCTCAGTCGAGGGCTTCTCCTGCGAACCGCGGCGAGCAACAAAGATCGAGGCCGTCGAATGGCCCGCCAACAAGTGCGGCCGACAAGAGTACGACTGTTCCAGCACGCCTATGGTGTTGTACCTGGTGTCCCAGGAGCTCGTCGGGCGGATGAACACGGCATGGAAGGGGGCAGGTGGTTGCTGTCGAGATGCTGGATGGAGCGCCGGCGCCGCCCAAGCTACTGATGAATAGTGAGCGCCGGCTCGCTAACATCCTGGCAGCGCCGCGGGGACAGCTGCACCCGGCACGTGGGGACAAGACGAGCAAGAACATTCGCCGTCCCGTTCCAGGTGCCCAAAATCTGGTCGCCCTGACCAAGCGGTGTGCTGGCACGCCGACCTGGCGCAACGCCCGGCGTTCGCCCCGTCTGCCGCGTGCGTTCCGGTACGTGAAGCGGTTCCTGGTCATGAACCTGGAGCAGCAGCATGGCCAGCAGGCAGACGCGCCGCCGCCCGCCGAGTCGCCGACTACCTCGACATCGAGGCGCGCAGCTGCTAGGGCGGAACCCGGCGTGGCAGCAGTGGGCCAGGGAGCCGCCGCCCGCGTGGCGGATCCACGTCGCCACCTCGCGACGCAGCGGTGGCCCGCCGGCCGACTGCGCCAGGTGCGCCGCGGAGATGCACGCCACCGCTAGCCGCAGCGCCTCGCGGTCCACTCATTTCTGTGCACGCCGGTCGGCCATATGTGTGCAGCACGTTAGAAGCTGTAGCATGGGAGCACATGCTAGTTGAGGTTGGCTGGAT
>JADLZK010006982.1:0-21167 GCA_015847255.1 Hyparrhenia diplandra | reverse complement strand
CCAATCCATTCGTGGAGATCTCAAATTTCTCAACGCTTGCGTGACCAAGTATCCGTAACCGGTCCGATCCAAGTCCATTTCCATCCATCGGTGATTCGCCCTTCTCTCATGTGAAACACACGCTACACACGGATCGTCCCGGCCTCTCGTAGTGGGGATGGGGGATGGATGGCCCTCCCAACAAGGCAACAAGTTGGTGCTATTAGATTATTAGGATCGACTAGGTGGAGATCCAAAGGTAAAGGTCTTGAATCGTGATAAACAATGTAGATCATGTGTATCCGCCAGAGGGAGATGGAGAATGGCGCACGATACCGTGGCTTGGAGTAGATGCAAGGGGTAGCGTGGAAGTCCGGGCGGTGGATGTCGCCGCCGTGGATGGGACGCCGCCGGTGGAGCTTCCCGCCGCTAGCAAAGCCTCCCCTCTAGATCGGATTAGGTTGAATGGTGGGGAGTGGCGGCTGTAGGGAACCTCATGTCTTGAGCCATGGTCCCCACCTCCTCTTTATAGGATGCGCGACAGGCCCACCAGCCTCGGTTCGCTGGGCTGGACGTCCCGATTAGACGTGAGAAAGGGTCCGCCCAGTCGTTGGATCGACCAGATGGAGATCAATCCTAACATTCTCCCCTTGATCTCATCATATACTTTTTAACTTTATACCATTTACTTTTTTTATTATTCTAATACGATTGGTGCATAGAACTGCTTTGTCGCCATGGTCAATCGATGGACTTAATGTACCTACAATACACATCTCTGTTTTGAAACAAAGGTTCTTTAACATTGGGCCCTTTATTGTCGGGAAGTCATAGGCCATACCATAAACCCATGTCGATCGTGTGTTCTCTCTCAGAACACACCGGGTGGTAAGCCTTTTGGTAAACGAATCCACAAGCACTTTCTTGTTCCTTATATGCTCAATACTTTTTAATATGATTCCTGACTTTCTCCTTTACAATGTATCACTCAATGTCAACGTGTTTGGCAAAGACACTTGACCCGTTGTCATAGGAGTAAACTATTTTAAATGGTTATTACCGTTGTCAACCATTATCAACTCGTATAAATTCTTTGATTACCTTTGCCTGTCCCCCTCAAGCCTCATAACAAGTTATATCATGTGTATGCATCATTAATGACACCACAACTGTTTTATTGGAGCTTTCCACAACAAACTCCAACCGCGAGTGTCGCTGACTAGTGTGGAATTCACTACACATCTCGCCAAATCTCAACCCACAACTATATGAGAGTACTTGTTCTTTTCTTACTCGATATGAGGCTTTCAAAGACTTTACAAAATTGCAATACATTCTTAACTCCATTCCAAAGATCTATATGGACCGACTTCACAAAATATCCCTGATACGTGAACAATGTAGGGTAATGTCACACTTGTGCATTCATTAAGCTTCCAACAAACCAAGCATATGGTACCACATATTTATTCAATCTATTTCACATTGATTCTTGGAACACTAAAGTTCCCAAATCCATTACCCTTGACTATAAGAACAAAGGCGTAGGTTTTCTTGCATGCATACTTTATTTCTTTAGAATCTTCTAAGTATGCCTTTGCAATAGTACTAATACCCCTTTTTCTTCTCTCTCTCTGAATTTCAATTCTTATCGTGAGAGGCATTTCACCGAGACCATTCTTGTTGAATCTTGAGGACAAGGACTTCTTCTCCAACAAAGATTAGCACCACTACTAGCAAGGTGGTGCTATCCATATGTAGGATTAGGAAAATGAAATTTCCATCCTTAAACTTTTCATAACATTATTATCCTTCTCATTCCCTTTAACCCAAACATTCAATAGATTCTTCAACTTTAAATTCTACTTTTTAGAGACTTGCTCTAATCTTTAAATACTTTCTTTAGGCGGCAGCCCTTCATGTTTTTTTTTTTCATGCAAACTGCTAGGGAATGCCGTCTTTACATCCATATGATGCAACTTAAACCATAACGTGCCATTAACTTTCACCGTGATCAATACATTCTCTTTATATAACTCTTCTCACCACAAGTGGCGATTTATATATTTACATATTCCCTTTGGAGTCACTTTTGTGTCTCGTGAGACCCATTACAACCCACCGCTTTGGCTCCATTAGAATTACTTCTAAGTCCCAAACATCGCCGGATTCTTTTTATTTCATTTCATCTTGAATTTCTTCCTTAACATGGACTTCAAAGACATCAAAAATATGATTTCATATTCTTTAAGACCTTCAGGGGTCCTTAGCTATCGCACTTCTTTCATGTGGGGTTATTGTTGCTCTTTTATTGCCCTGAGGCAATTAATAATATAAGGTCCTCTATCATAGGATCCTTGTTTACTCATACAACACAAGATGGTATTTCAAATCTTATGTCTCTGCATACCATGCTCCCCGTGACACTCCATCTTCTAAAGATAGAGTATCTTCACTTTTCTAATTTGGGTTTGATCTCGTTAAACTCATATGGCGCCATAAGCACCGCTTTAATAACTCAAACTGTCCAAGATGCCATCTTCCCTATCTAACTATAAAAGTCTAGGAATTTAGCCATTACTTTGCTTAGGGTGTAAACCATTATGACCGTTGTACTCCCTCAACGATCACAATCATCTTTTATAGATCACTGTATTCAATGTACAATTTGCATCACATTTTCTCTCAACTATAGGGGAGTATCTTCTTCACATCTTTGAATTTATATCATATTTTCCCCCTCGGAATGTGGCATGAACTTTTCTACCACAATTCAAACTTTTCAAAACTCTAGTGAATGAGGAGACTTTGATTATTTACTTCATCCACATGATTATGTCATGTAAAGAAAGTTATCTCTCAATTCGTATGGGAGTACTCTTCCTCATTTCACTTTAAGAACTCAACAAGTTCCTTTATCATCTACAATTTTTTTAAGTCATCATTTTTTTAAGTCATTCTTATTTTGAGGTTCATCTATAACTTTCTTTTCTCTTAAAAAACTCATTAAGTGCTTAATGACAATGCCACAATAAATGTGCACGATCAACACTAGAATAGCATAAGAGCTACCCATACTTTTCTCCCAAAGGTGGGATACACTTAAAAGCACATGAGTCATCACATCTTTCTCCTCGCTATGCAGATAAGCAATATGCCAACTTTACCCCACAAATGCGGGTATTCAATCAAACTTTTCCCGCCATGCGAAACAATTTCCCTCGAAGGGACATAAACGCCAGGATTGGCCCATATTCAATCATCAAATTCAAATAAATCTGAATACTGTAAACATACATGCTTAATCCAACGTTGGTCAAATTAAACATGAATGTGACCTTTACAACTCTTATCATAATGACTCGAAATGTAAAATAAATTCTTTTCATTGATTGTACATACAAGATATTTTGTAAACTAGACTTTCATATTAACATTGGCGACTGACACTAATCATCTTTTCTTGAATCAATATCCAAGAATTCTCGCTCATTCAAGCCATTCTTTAAAAAGAACACAATCCTCTATGCAATGGCCTTCATTATCATCACTCACTATTTTCTCGAGTCACAAGTACCCAAATTTCATTTTCTTTTCGCGCCTTCAAGAACAAAAAACATGAAGATCTTTGTCCGAAAAATAGTCAATAATAATGAGCATGAAATAACCCTACATTGGTCTGGTTAAAACATGCACATTAAACTTTAAAACTTTAAATTGTATTCTATATCACCGCTGGGCAGAAATAGAATAAAACATCATTCTTGTACATTAATTCTACATCACCGTGCGTAAATAGAATTAAACTATTGAAAACTCAATAATCTTGAAAGCATATAATCATTTCCTCATAATTAAATTCTCCCGTTGGTTCGAATTTAATTAGAGAATAATCAACTTCATTGCAGCGAAACATGATAATTGCATTTCTCTAGTTCAAGAGCATATCTTTTGATCTTTTATCTTTCTCCTAAAAAAATGATCACTTTGATGCAAAATTTATCGAGATATAAACTTTAAACATTACACTCATAGACAAACTTATAATATTGTTATCATCAACGTTGGTCGAAAATAACAATACCATAATTAACTTTAAAGAAATATCTTTATTTACTCAAATATCTTTCATCTCCTCTAATCAAAAAAATGTAATCTCACTATTTGAATAAACTTAATTGCTCTTCCAATTAAATCCTCCCGCTGCTTCGAATTTAATAAGAAGGCAATAAATTTAACTTTGCAAATGAAAACTCTTGTAAACAATACTTTTCCGTATATCACTGCTTATTTATCTATTCTCTAAACAAATTATCACGTTGGTTCAAATTTGAGTGGAGATAAGACATTCAAACTTTTTACAAAAATTCTTTAAAAGATACTTCTAAAAAGAATAAAACATAACTTAATACTTTATGTTCTTTTGAGCCCGAAGGCCCCCGCCATTCCTCGCAGACCGAAGTCAGGCCTGGGCCGCCCAAGAAGGCGCTGCTGCGCTCCATGCGCACCGCCCAAAGAAGAAAAAGGCATGTGGCCCGCTACCGTTGTCGTTCCCTCGCGCCAAAGCCGCAATCCGGGCCCGGGCCGGGGAGCGCCCACCGCTTGGGCCTATTTTGGTCCGAGCATTCTACACCGTTGATCTTCATCCGACGGACGACCCGCACTCACCGGCCGATCAAACAACCGCAGCCCGCCCGCCCGCCCGAAACCCTAGCCTCACTTTCTTTTCGTTCCTTCTTTCTCCATGCCGACGGCGGCGGTGTCGCCTCGCAGCCGAGGCGGCGCCCCAACCCACCGCGGGCGTGCCGCCCGCGGTGGGGCGAGCTCCCCGTTGGAGCCCCTTTGGCCTTCTCTTCTTTCCGCTTCCTCCCCGGGCCCAGTCCGCGACGCCCCAAAACCGCCAGGAGCCGCGGCCGCCCATGGCGACTGCCTGAGGGAGAAAAGCCGGCGCCGCCGCCGGCCCTCGGTGCTCGCGCTCCCGCTGCTTGAGCGCGCACCGCCGAGCGGCTTCGCCTGGGGCCGCGCCACTGCGGGTCCGCGCGACCCGAGATGGCGCGCTCCGCGAATAAAAACAAGGCGGCGGCGGTCTTAGGCCGCAAGCGACCTGAACGCCGGCGATGAGCACCGTCCGCAACCACGTGGTGAGTCCTAAGCAGAGGACCAAGTCCACAAATGGCTTGTCCGTACCTTAGGTTAGGGTTCGATTTCTTTCCCGATCCGAATCGGCGCTTTTCGATTCGAGATCGAATTTCTTTCTTTCCCCTTGCTAGGTTTGAATAATCCTGGATAGAATCATTCCAAAAGCATCTCTTTGATATGTTTCAAGCTTACCCCGAATCGGATCCACACCCAGCCAGCTCCGATACCATTATTAGATTATTAGGATGGACTAGGTGGAGATCCAAAGGTACAAAGTCTTGAATCGTGATAAACAATGTAGACTGCGTGTATCCAGAGAGGGAGATGGAGAATGGCGCATGATACCGTGGCTTGGAGTAGATGCAAAGTGGTAGGCAAAGTGAAGTCCGACGGCGGATGTCGCCGTTAGGGATGTGGAAGCTGCCGGGGAGCCTTCCTCCCGCAAAATGCCGCCCCTCTAGATCGGATTAGGGTTGAATGGTGGGAGTGGCGGCCGTAGGGAACCACATGTCTTGAGCCATGGTCCCCACCTCCTTTATAGGGTCTGCGTGACGGGGCCCACCAGCCGCTGGGCCGACGCCCCGATTAGATCGCAGAGAAAGGTTCCGGCCTACCGTTGGACTGACCGTATGGAGATCAAATCCTAACAAAGCCCGTCCCAGCTTTGGGTTCCGGATGACGACGAGCGAGCCGAACTCGATTTGGAGGAGAGGTCGAAAAGAGGCAAAGATGTGGAGCACAATGACACACGCCGCCCACTTTCTCGCCTTCCTCCCAAAGGCCAAGGACGAGGCCAAGGTCGGCCCCGGCATCTCCACTCCTCCGATGGGCGATGGGGCAGCAGCCTCGCCTCCACCTCCATGATGAGATGAGGATTCGCCCATCCCCGCCCGATCTCCGGCGCCCCGCGCCGGATCTCGCGGCGTGCCGACCGCATCTCGGCCTCCTGTGCACCGCTGGGCCCGGGAAAACGATGGAGGGAGGAGAGCGAGGTTTACTTTGGCAATCGTGGTAGTACCGGTCGGGGAGTGAAACACGCCGACGACCGACTATAGGAGCCGCCCCCGCTGGTGGACGCCTACGCCTGTGACAACGAGGCATCGTGCCCCTCGTGATTCAGATCTCCATCGCCAGTGGTCCTGCCCCCGCCGCTGCCCCGCCCAGAAACGCTGACACGCACGCGCGGCCGGCCCGGTTGGTGCGCAGTCCTGGCCGTTGACGCCGACGACGGACGGACACGCCCAGAATCCGCACCACACACCGCCACGCACGCATTTCATGGGATACTCGCTCCATCCTGTATCGAATAGACTATTGTTTGCAGCTGGTACCGCATCGAGTGCCTTGGCCCGCTGCCCCCGCCGCTAACCTACGACGGCGCCAAATTGGCCGCCCTCCCCGTAAGCCGCCCGCATGCACTTTTTAGCCTAACTTTAGCGCCGGAGGACCACCGCCGCAATCACGGCTCATCACCCTGAGAATAATAGCAATGCGCCCGTAGGGTACGGTACGTCATTGAACCCTCGTGACATCGGGCCAAACTTGTCTTGTGCAAAGTCCTTATATTTGGTTTGCCTCAAGCAGAGGTTCTTATGCAGTATGTACAAAGCTCAAAAGCCAATGCAAAGATTAGCTAGAACGCCGTGTTTTTCTATATTAGACAATGCAGATTTACATATAAGCCGGTAGACACATACAAATAAAAATATTTTCATATTCTCCACCTTTACTATAAACATGATACCTCTAATAGAAGTTGTAAGATGACTTTATGTAATAAAATGTGAATACATAAACATAAATTTATCTGGACATGGCTTGTCTCAGGCAGGATAACCAAACACGAAGGCACCGCATAATGCTTATGTTGGCTTAGGTTGTGCTGCATAAGGTTTAATACAGACTAAGCTTAATACAGGCAACCAATTATACTCAAGCTATATATATATAGCTCATCCTCATGATGTTGCGTACTTCTATGCACTCGCTTTTGATGATAAGGGCTTTAAAAGCACAACAAATGGTTTGTTCATGTTCCTGCAGAGCTGCAAAATGATGGGGAAGGGGGTGGTCCTGTCCTATCATCCTGTGTGCATTGCACCATTGTCCACTGGCAAGTGAAACGTGCTCCATTCCATGTAAGGGGCAGCGCGGCAGACAAAGTTTGGTAGCACTCGCCGCCACTCAAGAGCATGAGCCGGGTGAGCATTCCATTTGTAAACGTTTTCGACATCGCTTTGCTTCTTCCAGATCTCGTAGTAGCGCCCAAAGTCACCGCCCTTTTACCCGACAATGGGCGCCCGGCCTCCGGTGCGGCGCGAGGAGAAGAGAGTTGTCTGTCTGGTGACTGGTGTGGCGTTTATCCTGTACACCCTCCTACAGGTCCATAGAGCCTGTGAAGTGTGGAGGCAGATGCAGACCCACATCCGGATTGGCAAATGGCGCCCCTTTTCCCGGTTGGATTGGAGTTGAGCTAGAGGAGGGACAACTCGACGAGGGGCATCATTCCTTGCATTCCATTCCATTGGGACAAAGTGGATGCCCGCAAATGGGGTGGTGGAGGGGCAACATCTATCCATCCCCATGTGAGGTTTGCGTCCCATCTCATCTGACCACCTGATGGTGCCTCGCAGACCGCACTACACCGGTGAAAGTGAAAATCATCGAGGGAGGGCGAAAAGGAAATGAAGATGCATGGATCGGGTGAGCGAGCCTGATCTGTGAACTTTTTTTACGAAAGCGTGCACATTGCACGTTTTGCATTAAGAGGAATTAGAGTTCAACACGAAGCACGCATTGGCCAAAACAATTGGCCGCTGCGTACAATCCCACACATACAAGAATCGCCAGGCCTAACGGCGAGCTACTAGGTTGTACTTAAAAGGAAAAACTATTGTGCGACGAAAGGGAGAAGGAAGCTCAAATCCTCCAACACTACGGCCCTAGCACGAGGGCGCAACATTGGGAAGAGCTTCATGATGCTGGGCGCTTTTGCCGGACGAAACGCCCTCACCGGGCGTTTTACGAAACCCCGCCGCGCCAGGGTCCGGCCAGGCTTGATGACGCGCTCACCGGCGGCCCTCCAATTTGCTTAACATCACCCTCCGAGCCTGACGCTCCGGGTTTGGGTCACGCTGGCCCGACTTCGCCGCGAGGCGTGTGCTACGTCTCAAAGTCCAATCCTCTTCATCAAGTCCCGAGGTGCGGAGCGCGGAGGTCCGCTGAGTAGAGGCTCCTCGGCGGGCAAAGGCGATCACGACAGAAGGCGCCCACCTGAAGCGCCACAAAGGCGCCCCAACGTCCGCACCGGGCGAGCCTCCGGGTGTCATGGCGCCCGCCATGGCGCGCATCACCGCCGGCGGCTGGCGACGCTGGCGCGACCGCCCCAAGAACTCCGCCTACCATGCCGCCCACCAATCGCCGGGCTGCTTGCGCCCCTTCAGCATCCGCAAGTCGAGCGCGACTCAGACATGGCGCGAGGGCTCCAACAGACGCTCGAACTCCGCGGTGGCAGTGCGGGCGTAGCGACGAGGGCGGCCACTAACTCCTCCAAAGACCGGTCCACCCAAGACGGTGTGTCACACCCTCATTTCGAGGATCCCTAATCACACGTATTTACGCCGTGATCACTCATAAATACGCCTAATTAAGCAATGTACTGATATCAAAAACTATACTTTTATTGCTAATGAGAAAACATGATACATGGTTCGGTTTACATGGTCGCCATAGGCCTAACATTATAAACCTATCGAGATCCTACGCAAAGACCCATAACAGGGCTCCATTCCTACAAAGTAAGCTTGAGTGCGACAAACCCTCGGACTTACTCCTATGGCACGATCCTATAACCCGCCTCACAACATCCTCAAGTAGTTCCTTCATGATCGCCTCCGTCTTCAAGTGTACTCCCTCGTGGTTCCATCCTTTAAGGCCGGCCTTCATAGTTTGATTCCTTGATACACTCCTACAGCTAGCATTCTAAAAATAGAAATAGAGGGGTGAGTACTTTCGTACTCAGCAAGTCCCAACCGAAAAGATAGAGGGTTACCATTATGGGTTGGGCTCTAGTAGATGATCCAGATTACATACCAGATTATCTTAATTGTGTGTATCTAATCATAGATGATCAAGCCTAGCATCTGCCCATTCCAAGGATGTGGCTATTCGAATAGATTTGAGTAACTCTGCAGAGGTTGTACAAATTTCCCCACACGATAGGCGTAGTCTCCACCATCGCCTTGGCTTCAACAGCCTAACGAGATCCCGTACCCGCCTGGATGCCTCCTAGATCTACGTATAATCTCACCATAGCTTCTCGGGGGTTGGAACGTACTACGGAGGATGTAACCCTGTACGTAGCTTCAATGCACACTACGGAGGCTACCATCCCTGTACGTAGTACCCGACGGTAGATACAACCCTATACGTAGCTTCAATGCACACTACGGAGGTTGTCATCCCCGCCAACGTAGCTTCAATGCACACTACGTTATCATAATCATAATTATAATTATTTGGGCATGTCGACAAATCCAAGGGCTTAACGTGGAAGACCACATAGCAACCACGCCAACCGGGACCACTAAGATCACTTAGCATCCCACGCCCCGCCTCCCGATAGACTACTCACTTACTCCCAACCTCCTAGGTGCAAGATTATACTCATCCAACGGGTGTGAGATCCAGTCCTCCCATGCCGACGTGTGGCCGTACGTAATATCTCACTAGGTAGATGGTCTATGAACCACCCTTACGAGGCAAGTATCTCTACGCTAGAATCCTCGCGTGATTCCCGATGTGGTATTTAGGCTCTACTAGACTACCACCACTCACCTCTTTGTTGGTTAGGTTCATTTTACTATTTCATGTTTCTCTTACTTATTACTTAATTCTCACCATCATCGCACTACCATTAAGTTGTGGGGCCAACACAAATTAATGTAGTTGCAGCCTAGGTTATTTCACATCTTACCATGGCCATCATCACATTTAGAATAAACTCATATACATATATCTCATCAATCTCATTTATCAATTTCAATAATCTCATTAAATCATTCACATCAATCTTATATCTCATAAACGTATATGTCTCACATATACCAACATTCTATGTGATGATAGGCCATGGTCATAATTTCTACAAGATTATCAATATTCAATTTAATTCAAGATTAAAGGGTGGAGTTAGACTTGCCTCTATCCGCCGACGAGTATATCCAAGGTTCTGGTCCCGTTCTCCGACTCATGTGGCTTGGTAGCGGTGCTCCCGGATCCGTCTGGGGTCTCCGCTGTTGACATGACATTGGTAGCAAACAAAACATGAAACACATGCATAACAAGGCAAACAACGCTCCTACGCCGGAAAGTTAGTTTTAGGAAGGATGGATGATCACTATCTATTCCTATCATTATTATGTTAGTTTGAAGTATGATAGGATAGAGAGAAGCCATCCATCCGGGTGGTTCCTACGGCGGGTTAGGGCGTAGTGCTGTTGCTCGACGAAGAACCTCCAACCACATTATTAAAATTCACTATCATGTGAACCTAAAAGATGTGGCCTCCGCTTTAGACTTTCTTATAGGTCCGCACGGGTTAGCGACACATACGCACATGCATGTGCCTAGGGTTAGCAGGTCGAGGCCTAATCTAGGTTAGCCACACATAAGCCGTATACCCGTATATCGTGGGCATATTTTATGTGTGGGAACCGATACTAGGGTATGTGTCACGAGTACACATACGTGAGTATACGGAACTAGGGTCGGAGGAGTTAGACATGCGTAGATATAATTTTAGTAGGTACATATGTATATATATATATTATGTTTATATTCATAGGCATTGTTATTTCATGTGTATACGATACATATATACCCACTTGTGTATATCTAGCATGTGAACAAACCATGAGAGTGTATTCGAGTAGTCATGTACGTGAGGGGTGTACACGCTACGCGAATATACTAAGTGCAAGGTGGTGGTTAGCAGAGAGGGTAAAACTAGGGTTTTCGTAAGCTAACAAGATTAAAATAAATATAAACTGGCAAACAACTACTAGAATTTAAATGGCACCAAATAATGGATCAATGGTATGAATAAATAGAGCATGATTTTATAATAATTGTGGAATTGGAATGGAGTGATTTGGAGTTAGAATGGAGGAGATATGAATTTCAAGATTTAATTATAACGCTGAGATATGGAATATAAACTTGGAATTTATTTCTGAAATTTGGAATGGTGCAAATGGATGCAAATACAAGGGTAGGATCATGAGTGTACCTAGTTTATTTACAAATTTTCCGGGAATTTTCGATATTAGAAAATGGACTTTACTTCTCCGTAAGTACGCTTGCCGGGTGGCTGTAGTAATTTACTGCCGGCTGACGCGTGGGTCCCTGGCTGTGTGGACTGGCCGGCGCTGTGAGGTGGACCCGGTCCACTACCCCATGAGCCGGATCTAGGTTCTCCCCCTCTTTCTTATTCTATGTGGACCGGGTCCATGGATGAAGAGGAGGGAGAGTTGCGCCACCAGCAAGTGGGGCCTGCAGGAAAGGGATAAGGAGCACCGCACGGGCGTACGGCGTTCGTCGTCCTCGCCCTCACTCTCGGTTCCCGTTCGGCAGAGCAAAATAGAGGAAGGGAGGGGGAGAGATGACCGGCGGTGGCGCTCGACGCGAGGCGGGGCAGCTGGGCGCGAGCAGCTCGGCGGCCAGCGGGGCATCAGGCGGCGGCGCGCTCGTGCGAGCGTGCGGGCAGGGAGGGTGGGAGCGTGGCTGCGCAGCAGCGGCAGCGGCGAGGCTGGGCGCACGGCGTCGACGAGGGCTGCAGTGGCCACCGCGAGCGCAGCCCCCGGCGGTGCTTCGGGCCCGGCTGGTGCTGCAGCGGCTGGATACCGCAGTGACGGCTCCGGCGCGGGCGCAGGCGCGAGCACGGGACTCGGCTCCTGCGGCCGGCGTACTAGGCCGCCGCGTCCGACTCCGTGGTGATGCCATAGAGGTCTCGTCGCGCCACTGACAACGGAGATGCGGTGCTCCGGTGACGTCCTCGCGCGGCGGTGCTTCGCCGTAGGGACATTAGCGCGGCGACGGCAGCGACCATGGTAGCTCACCTCGGCTTCCAGCGCTGAGTGCTCCGCGCCGGCCGTGGCGCCCCTTTATAGGCGCGGCAAGGCGGTTCGGCGAGGAAGATATTTTCCGACCGCCAGCGCATGCCCCAGCCGTTCTGACGGAACAGGGCGGCAACCGGCATCATCACTTCGCGTCCAGTGTCTTGGCACACCGATGTCGGACGCGGTGGCGAGGTCGACGGAAAGATATTTCCCGACAAGGTCAGCTCGTCCACTGTGATGAGGTCTCCGGCTCTGTTCAGCGCGTGCGTGGGAGATGGCAGGGGTGAGGGATGAAGCCGACAGGTGGGGGCCACTTTGCCAGTGAAAGAAAGGAAGAGGGGAAAGGAGAGTGGGTTGGCTGTGCTGCTGCTACTGCCTTGCTGGGCTCGCGAGTTGGCCGATGGCCAGGCTGGCCCAGAGTGAGGGGAGGAGGAGAGCAGCGGGTTGGGCCGGCTGCTGCTTGGGCCAGAGAAGTTGAAGGGAGAAGAAATGAGCCCGATGGCCATTTCCTTTATTTCCATTTTCTTATGTATACTTACACGATGTATGAACATATGTATTTCTATACATAATTATACTGTATTTGTTTATGAATATTATATCCATTTATACTCGTATAGTCATGCATTTTACATATATACATATTCATGGAATAGCTTCTAGTTTCCCAAAATAAACCAAGCAATCGTTATTTGAATTTGGGATTTATGTATTGGTGGCTCAAGGAGAAGGTCAAGGAAAATATTTGGTGGGGTGGATATGACAAGGAATAATATTATTTCCGCAATATAAATTCTCGAGCCGAGGCAACATGCAAGCAATCAAATCATCATTCAAACATAAACCCTAAATCTATATGGTGAGTTTTAATGCAAGATTTTAGAAAAACGGTTTTTGGGTTGTGCGGAAAAAATAAACAAGTCAAGTTTTAGTTGATAATTATAAAAGTTCAAATTTTTAGTGATTTTAAAAATGATGTAAAAACACGGCAGCCACACACCTGAGGCTCTCGCACTCACATACGGGCTCAAGCACGAGCCGGTAGGGGGGGACATCGTTGTCTCCGCTGAGCACACAACGGCGTTGACCGCGGCCGCATGGCGCCTCTCACCAGCCTACGCCGCTGTCAACGCCGAAGGCGCCTGACGGAGAATCGCTCCGACGAAGAGGAGGCCCGAGCGACCCGGGAGGAGGCCAAACGAAGCCTCCACCACCCAAGGCCCGACGAGGCCAACACCAGGGCGGCGCGGCCGCTGCGCCGAGGTCCCCGTGGTGACGACGCCGGTGATACGGGCGCGGGGCGGGCGGCGCGCGGAGCGGCCATCGACCGGCAGGGTGTTGCCGGAGACCGCGTCAACCGACCCGACCGGCAGGGGGCGTAACAGCCGCTTGTCCCCCGACCTCCGCATCCCGCCGCTGGCGCTGGCGCCGATGCCCCCTCGCCCTAAGCAGGCACGGCAACGCGACGCAAACACGCAGCCCGCCTTGACATGCCCTCCCGAAGGCACTGAAGACCAACAAGGTCCCTCAAGACAAAGTCGCGGCGGATGCGAACGCCGAGGACGCCGGCGACGACGATCAGGACCTCCCGAAAACCCATCTACGCCAAGCCTGAGGAGAGGCGCGGCGGCACTAATCACCACAGAGCGCAACCGCATAGAGCGGGGCCTTAGTCTCCTCTACAAAGGAGCCCCCCTCCGGCTCGGGCGGCCGTGGAGCGCGGCGCTGGCACAACCGTCGCGCCCGTCCCGCCGCACGGACCGAGCCGACGGTGAGTCGGGACTCGCGGCGCTGCCCGCGGGCCGAGGCGCTGAGAGGCGTGACCCCTCACGCCCCACAAGGTCCCCCCCCGCCCACCGGCCACGGCCATGGCCCCGAGCCGCCGGCGATGCCGGCCTTGAGATCCTAGGTGGCACCTCCGGGTGCCGGTCGCACCCAAGCTCCCTGCTCAAAGGCCGCGCGCGCCAGGACGGGCGGTGGATGGCAGGTCGGGTGCCGACCCCATGGCGGCCTCCGGCAGGACATTGAGGCGGCGCCGGAGTCAAAGTCAAGTCGGAGTCGCAGCCGCACGAGTCCGGTCCTCCACCTAAGAGCCTTGCCCCGCCCACGGATCCACCGGGAGGAGGGGTTGGGCGTAGGTGGCGTGGAGGAGGTGCGCTTCCAAGCAAAATGAAAGCGCCGGGGGATGGTTGTCGGCGTGTTGACGGCCACCGACGGCCGAGCGCTTGGGGAGCGGGTTGTCGACGCTGATCGACCGCCAGCTGGGCCGAGCGCCGCTCATCTCGACAAATCGGGCGGCGAAAAAGGGGGCCACGGCGCCGCGAGATGACTTCACCGCCGCCTCACTGTCGCCGCTCGCTCGCCGCCGCCATCCTCCGCCCTCCCATCCGAGACCTCTCGCTGACTCGTAACCAACGGCATATTTTCCCGTCAACTTACTACCATAAAAGGAGTAAATTAAACCTTTTATACTCATATACTTTTATCACTATAAAATTCCACTTTGTAGTGTCTTGTATTTTATTTTGCAAGATTTATAATAAAGCAAGTGGAAAATCGACCAAAGTACGCCTTCCGAGAAAAGCGCCTATTGCAAAACCCAAGCCCAAGAGCAAATCGACCCAAAAACATCACCGGTCGAGCACAGCCCGGCCCATTAACTCTTCAGCTTAAAGACGACACTCCACCGAGACCTGGCCAGGCCGAGCCCGGTGCGCGCGCACCACCCGGTGCCCGCACCCCTCCCGAGGCGAGCCTCGCCCGCCTGGGAGGCGGTTCGTGCACTTTCCAAACGGGGCTTCCTCGGGCCTCGCGTTGGTCTGGTTTGCATACAAGGAAGGTTTACCAGGTCGGTTTTGATGTAAATTAGCACTTAGGCCCCTCCCTCCAAGTGTATAAGTAGGTCCTCTCTCTCCCTCTCTCAACACACACCACTTGGAGTCCAGCAACCAAAGAATCTCTCTCTCTACCACCTCTACCTCTCTCTTCTACTTCTTCTTTTCTTCTTTCTTTCTTTCTTCTTTTATTCTTTCTTAGTTAACACTTGGAGTAGAAGAGCTACAAGGAGGGCATGTCTCCTAGAAGAAAGTGCTTTGGCAATACATCCACTCTATGGAGCATTCTTCTATTTGCAAGTCTTATATTTATGTTCTTGGCCTAACTTATGAACTAGAGTATAGTTTTGTTCATGTTCTTGTGTTGGCATATGAACTAGCATATAGTTTACATATCATAATCTTGACATGTTCATTGGCGCCATCATCGATCATCATATGCCTAACTTGATTAGAGGCGGGATATCGGTCGTTGTTCCTTCGGGTTTGCTCTGTTCTAGTCCGTCCATTCGACGAGTGGGGATCCCGTGGGGACAAGAGTAGTTCTTTAATATGCGGGCATGGTGCCCTGCATATTACGACACCTCGGATATGAGGGCATGCCACGTTGAGGGTAGGCGGCTTGGTCGTGACAAGCCTTGACCGTCCCTTGAAATCCCTCCACGTTCTCGTATGTTCAGGTGAGGAGTTCAGAATGCTCCTATCGGGCCGTATGGTATCCAGTGGAGTCTCCGCTATCCTAGACCTAACCATGATTAAATCAGTTTGCATATGATCCTAACTATTCATTGTATGGCCATGACTAGATACATTAGAACTACTCCATTAGGTTATTCATTTATTCATTTATTCTTTATCTATTTTCTTTATCCTTTTGTCGGGTGGATTCTTAAGTGTGTGTCACACTATCCATGTGAACCGTTATTGCTACCCCCTCGTTATGAACATTTTGGTCTAAGCAAACACATGTTCCTCTATTCGCATGCCATGCTAATTTATTAATCACATGCCTTCCTTTGGGAAAATATAAATAACGATACCGAATACTTTCCGGTGAAATGCTACAATGATAGATCCGCGCGCCCATGATGAATATCTAAGATGGCAAGATCTATCCCGCGATGCCCATTTCGATCACCGACATGGTGGTTTACTTGGGAATGTCGCCGCGCATTCGACGCCTTATTGGGGATGGTTTTATACTGCTTCCTTTGATTGCGTTAAGAAATGCCAACAAGCATTTCGCGCCGTTGTCGGGGAAGGCATTGTGAAAAAAATATATAATAAATAGCTAGCTATGAATATGAACTGTAAAAGTGCGGGATACCATTTGCTCATACAGTTAATCTTATGTTTTCTCCCGTTGTGGATGAAAACAGATAGTGTATGTCGCTCCTCTGCCGGAAAAACTTCATCTCCGATCCAGAGCGGCACTCCTAAGGAAGAACCGGCCTGCGGCGCTTTTCTTCAGCCGGAACCCGACAATCGAGAGACCGGCGATCCCCGCACTTCAACCGCGAACTCGCCATGGCCTTGGTCGCCGCGCTGATTCATCCCCGCCGCCACCAACGCCCCACCGGGCCGACCCCTGAACGGGCGCATAAAAATCTCGAGCCAGACCGGGCGATCACCATGGTGCGTGCCACCCATTCTGCGGACTACCGAGCGAGACGCAAATGCTCATCTCCAACACTTCCCGGAGCTATGCGATACTATCGCCATCAAAGATGTCGCAGCCAGACGTCATCAAATCTCCGGCTGCTTCCCTTCTCCCTCGTGGGGAAGGCTAAGCGAACAGCTGGTTCTACAAGGACAAGGAAGTCGCCAAGACAGGCTAAGTGTCCGCGGCCTTCCTTTTTCGTCAAGTTCTTCCCCCATGGCAAAACCAATGCCCCGAGGGGAAGAATCACCAATTTCCCAGCCAGACATCAATGGAACCTATCCCTGAGTAGCGTGGGAGAGGCTGTGAATACATTCTCGCATGCCCGCACCACGTGGAAAAACTCCGGGTCGGGTGCTCCGCGTAATCCTACAATGGTCTCACGGCCATACAAGGGGCACTCGACGCCGCTGCCGGTGGCGCATTTCTATCGCCACCATCGACGCAATGTACCCGATTGATAAATGGTGGCAAATCGCAGCCGGGCGAAGACAGCCCCGCCAAAAACACAAAAAGGCATGCATACCGTGAAGGAGGCGGATATGCTTCGCCGCAAAAATGGACCCGCCGCTAAAGAGGTCGGAGGAGCCAGCAGAAGACGCGCTACCCGCCCGCCGCGCCCGCCCACGCCCGCACGCCACATGACCCGTAAGACGCAGGGTGAGGTTGGTCACCGTGGATAATCAGCCTGCCGAGACTCCGGAAGAAGCCGCTTCATCAACAATAAAGAACGGGTACCGCTAACCGCAGCAGAGTTGAACAACCGCCCAGCCGCCATTCCAAGGCAACCAGGATACAACTCCAACTATAACCCCGGCAGTACCATCATTGAAGGACTCACCGGGCCAAAGTGAAAAATTAACGAAAACCTCACCAAAAGATGAGCCGTGACCGATAACATCTGAAGGAGTCCGCAAGTCGGACGGATTTAACTCGCTATGACAAATCGCTTGGACTCAACAAGAAGATTGGAAGCACAAATAGCCTGGGCCTTAGCCGCTTCGTCTCCAAGTAACTATGGGAGAAAAGCCTCAAGGTATCCAAGCCCCCCCAGTGAGAGCATAAATGCAGAACTACCGTAGGGGGAGATCTACTGCGGACCCACCAAATCCCAATGCTACTGAGGAAATGTAAAGAGAAGTCATCAAGATAACCCCACAGCGTAAGAACCGTATGAGGAGGTACCATTAGAATATACGCATACCGACGCATCTACCCTTCGCCACAAGAACAAGGAAGCGCATTAATCGGATGAACAAAGCCATTTCCGCTCATGGAGATGATCCGTAAAGTACATAAGTGTACCACTCCTAGATATGCTCCATGTGCCATCATATGCCAAGTACATAAAGACATCATCCGCAACAGCTGGCCACCGCCAACAAATGCGGTTGTGAAGTTGAATCAAGAATGCAAGTGCCGCTTATCCTAAATCGTCTCGCTGTAAAAGAAGAAAAGATCCAGGTGCCCTGGCAATTCCCCGCTTCAATTGGAACACAAACATTCAACCACGCCTTTATGTGATCCGGGGCGCCGCAGTTAGTGTCATATGCCAAAATCCGCAGTTTGACAAGCTCAAACATACAAATCTGAGCCAACGCCTATGACACTACAACGGCGTTCATCCATAAGGTACCCAAAGCAGGATTGCGTGAAGACATACCCGTGAAAAACCAAGGGTATTTTGTCCCCAGCTTGATTTTGTGGTGTTGGCATGAGTTCACCAAAGATACACCACTTATCCTTGGACGAACTATTCTTGAGCACCGTCTAAGCACGTGATTGATGTTAGCTAGAGAAACTGGCTTCAATATCAAATGGCAATGAAGAGAAATTTGAGTTCAGCCCCGAGTCTCGAAGAGTGCAAGATGATCCTGATAAAAATATGGGGAACAAGGCATTAAAGAAATAGAAATCCAAATTCAAAGACCGGGCAAAGACTCTCCAAGACAAGAAAATAAAAGGTGGAACAAAAGAAAAAGACAGCTCCTAAACCAAAGAAGGAGAAGGTCCCCATCTTTACAAAAAGACAAGACCCCTGGAAAAAAGCTCCACACTAAAAGAAAACCAAGAAACAATCAAAATACACCCTCCACAAAAAAAGTGGGAAGCTAAAAGAAGTGCAGCCCTCCGTATCTCCGAGTAGGTGCACCATCAAACAACAAAACCGGAGGAGTCCCACCGCTCTGACCCAAAGAGTGGACCCCTCCGTCAAAGGTAAAATGACGCTACCTCAAAATGAAAAAAAATAATAATAATAAAAGAGATACCCATAGGCTTCCAGATAGCTTGGGAGGACCCCCGTTGTATCATTGCATTGCATATTTAATTCCATCAAATTTTATTTTAGCATGTTTACATTTCGAAAGAATATTGCATCAAAAAATATCCAAAAAATATAAGTAGCTCTTCTTTGTGCCTTAATGCTTATATATATGAGCTAAAAAAATGTTTAGTCTTAGTCCCTTGTTGAAATGATGAATAGTTGCCTGCCTTATGCTTTGCCCGTGCCTAGTTTATAATCTCAAGTTCTCTAAAGTTTGGGTTTAGTGGCTAATTCTAAAAAACTCATCCCGAAAAAAACCCGATTCATGTGGGTTGCATATGCTCTATCTAGTCTAAGTTGTTGCCAAATATGATATGGTACAAATGGATTTGCTATGACTTCGTCCAAAAGAGAAACTTGACATCCCGTGTGAATCTATGCTTTAAAAAAAAAGAGAAATGTTTTTGGCTATGCTAAAAAAATGAGATGAAAAATGGACAAGTGTCCGAGGGCTAGTAGAGCCCACATCTCTAAAAAAAAAGAAAAGAAAAAGAAAAGAGTGTGAGTTTCAAAGACAAAGTCTAGGCGAGCAGCCCACCTCTCCAAATATATAGGTATATATATATATATATATATATAGCATATATATATATATATATATATATATATATATATATATAAAGCCCATAAGAAAATGTAAATATTATCTAAATAAAACTCGACAAACAAAGCTGAAAAAGGATGAATGAATGATAAGCACCTCTCGTTATAACCGTTCTATCCAATCGCAACCGCCAAGGCTTTGAGAAAAGTCGGAAAGCCCCGCCACGATGAAAGGTAATAAAAGGGTGGGAAAAGATGTGCCATTTTATTCAAACTCTAGTAGACACCTTATTATAACCCCGGCACTTTTGTAAAACGTAATCGGCATAGTAGCAACTCCCCGATCAACAACCAAGTATTTATCTCTTTGCTCGAGACGCGAAGTGGTGTGGGGAGTTTGTTGGACGAATCAACTATTATTTTTCCCTGGCCAACTTACTACCATAAAGGAGTAAAATTAAAACCCTTTATACCATATACTTTTATCACTAATAAATCCAATTTTGTAGTGTCTTTGTATTTTATTTTGCGTATTTATAGTAAAAGCAAGTGAAAAATCACCAAAAGTGACGCCTCCGTAGAAAGCGCGATTATTGCACCCAAGCCCAAGAGCAAATCGACCTTCAGCCAGACACCGAGCCGAGCAGCGCGCGCCCACAACTTTTCGTCGTGGCGAAAGACGACACCCTCACCGAGTATCCGGCCAGCCGAGCCGAAAAGGCACACACCCTGGCAGGCGCGCACCTCGAGGCTGCTGGCCCACTTTCTAGGGAGGCGGTTCGCGCACTTTCCACCGGTTTCGCGTCGGTCGGTTTACGCATACAAGCAGGTTTTACGAGTCGGTTTTGATGTAAATTAGCACTTAGGCTCCTCCAAGTGTATAAGTACAGGCCCTCTCTCCCTCTCTCTCAACGACACACCACTTGGAGTCCAAAGAAACCGCCACCCTCTCTCTCTACCACCTCTACCTCTCTCTTCTACTTCTTTCTTTCTTCTTCTTCTTTCTTTCTCTTTATTCTTTCTTAGTTAACACTTGGAGTAGAAGAGCTACAAGGGAGTGGCTTTCTTGTCTCCTAGAAGAAAGTGCTTTGGTAATACATCCACTCTATGGAGCACTCTTCTATTCGGTGCAAGTCTTGGTACTATGTTCTTGGCCTAAACTTATGAAACTAGAGCTATAGTTTTGTTCATGTTCTTGTGTGTTGGTATATGAAACTGTCATTGCATATAGCTTGGCACATATCATAATCTTTGACATGTTCATTACGCACATCATCGATCATCATATGCCTCAACTTGATTAGAGTGGATATCTGCCTCTGTTGTTCCTTCCGCTTTGCTCTTTGTTCTAGTCCGGCCCATTCGATGAGTGGGGATCCCGGGGGACAAGAGTAGTGTTTCTACTGCGCGGGCATGGTGCCCCGAAGCCACGACACCCGCGGGATATGCAGGGCATGCCACGGTGCTGATGTGGGTAGGCGTGCTTGGTCGCGTGACAAAGCCTTTGACCGTCTTTCGAAACTCACGCTTGTATGTTCCCCAGTAGGAGTTCGCGAAATGCTTCCTAT
>JADLZK010006979.1:0-19258 GCA_015847255.1 Hyparrhenia diplandra | reverse complement strand
AGTTTAGTTGACTAGTAATATTATGCTATAACAGGTGTCAACAGTTACATAGAGAAGTCAACAGCTAGCACTAAGCAAAAAGCTAACAATAAGTAGGGTTTGTATATCACATAGCTGCAGCACTTACCATTTTCGAAGTCGTCAACAAAGACACACACCACGACAAAGTTTCACCGGCAGTTCTAGGGGCGAGGAAAAGGTACGATCATTGTTCTATCTTGAGCATGTATATTCATCTCTATAAATAAAATAAGCAAAAAGTAGTTGCGGTTTTCTATGACAACCACACGTATAACAACATTATAGTAACACTTTCGGTGTCAAGTTCAGTATCTACAACTGAAAATATCCATGTGAGGATAAAATTATACAGTTCAATTCAAACATTTGGCTTTTTTATGAGGACTAAACAAACCACTGAGGCAGAGAACAAATCACTGAAGTAGCTACGTCGCCTGAACAGATTTGAAAATTTCAGTCACATGGAAATTAGCAAGGCCCTAATATTATACAGTTCAATTCTATAATAGGCAGTCTGTGAGGACTACACAATCCACAGAGGCACAGATCACAAAAAAATTGCACTCCCTCCGTTCCAAATTGTAAGTCGCTTTGACTTTTTTGGTTCATCCATTTTGGTATGTATCCAAGCATATCCAAGCATATTATTGTATCTAGATACATAGCTAAATGGATGTACCAAAAAAGTCAAAGCGACTTACAAACTCAAATGGAGGAAGTAGTTCAGGAATAGAGGAATATAAATAAACTGTAGTTTAGCAACAGTTTGTTTAGTGGGAAAATTTTTGTAAGACAAGATGGTAGTACTCGACAGAGCAGTTAGTGTTCTCAAGCCTGTGTATTCATCGATGAAGAAAATAAGCAAAGAGAATTATCACCTTTCCTCACTTCCCGTGGGCGACCGAAAAATTCAGCGCGACCGGATGATGCGTTGATGCCCTGCCGTAGGATGGAAATCACCAAGTAGCTTCATCACCGAACGAGAGGTCCCAAACCCGGGTAAAGGAGGATGGTTGCGTTAAGTTTGGCAAACCAAAGATAAAAAATAGCCACTCTAATGGACAGAGGCACGATCACAAAAAATTGCACTCCCTCCATTCCAAATTGTAAGTCGCTTTGACTTTTTGGTTCGTCCATTTTGCTATGTATCCGGGCATATTATTGTATCTAGATACATAGCTAAATGGATGTACCAAAAAAAGTCAAAGCGACTTTAAACAAACCGGAGGAAGTAGTTCAGAATAGAAGAATATAAACAAACCGTAGTTTAGCAAACAGTTCGTTTAGTAGGAAAATTTTTGTAAGACAAGATAGTAGTACTACTCGATAGAGCAGTCAGTGTTCTCAAGCTTGTGTATTCATCTATGAAGAAGATAAGCAGCAGAATTATCGCCTTTCCTCACTAGGCAAAACTGGAAAGGAAGCCAGAAATGTGTTGGTTGTAATATGAATGAGACCATCCAACACCTTTGCCTAGATTGTCCGTATTCGAAAACTGTATGGAGGATCATCTTTATGCTACTGGCCTAAACCAGCCTAGATCTATACAAGCCATATGTTTGGTACATGGCTTACTAACCAGAATAAAAGGTTTAGAAACTAGATTTGGGTTGGCGTCATAGCTATATATATGCTGGGCCATTTGGCGCTGTCGAAACGATATTATCTTTAACAAAATGGAAGTTTTCTCGTTGTCGAAGGTTATTTTCGGATGAGCCTATTGGCTGCAGCGGTACCCAGCCCGCTTCTGCGGCGTGATGAACAAGACAAGAACACACTCTCGCTAATTAGCATAAAACTAGAAATGATTACTTTGGAGTTTCCCAATAGAGGGTGGAAGCACATTTATCATTTGCTTTAGTTCTCTTTATCTGTTTTAGAGACTTGTTTTGCTCTACCTTTTTAGCCACTACTTGTAATAATTGGTCGTGTACATCCTCGGATGTAGAGGCCTGGATGTTTTTCTCATCCATTATCTAAAAAAAAAAGCTTCGTCTCTGAATGATTTGAAAATTTCAAATACCGAAATTAGCCAGCCCTAATATTAATATATTATACGATTCAATTACAGAATAGGCAAACTGAGGACTACACAATCCACGAGGCACGATCACAAAAAATTGCACTCCCTCCGTTCCAAATTGTAAAATCGCTTTGACTTTTTTTCGTTAGTCCATTTTGCTATGTATCCAGCATATTATTGTATCTAGATACATAGCTAAATGGATGTACCAAAAAAGTCAAAGCGACTTACAAAAACGAAAACGGAGGAAGTAGTTCGTAAATAGAGGAATATAAACAAACTGTAGTTTAGCAACAGTTCATTTAGTGGGAAAATTTTTGTAAGACAAGATAGTAGTAGTACTCGATAGAGCAGTCAGTGTTCTCGAGCTTGTGTATTCATCTATGAAGAAGATAAGCAGCAGAATTATCGCCTTTCCTCACTAGGCAAAACTGGAAAGGAAGCCAGAAATGTGTTGGTTGTAATATGAATGAGACCGTCCAACACCTTTTCCTAGATTGTCCGTATTCGAAAACGGTATGGAGGATCATCTTTTATGCTACTGGCCTAAACCAGCCTAGATCTATACAAGCCATATGTTTGGTACATGGCTTACTGTTGGTATTTATTAAGTGCTAAAAGAATATGAAGAATTCCGCAAGCGCACAGAACACCTACCATTGTAGCTTTTCCCTAGGATGAGTATTCTAGAGTATCGTATCCACAGGGAAGCGTTGGCTAAAGAATCTAATAAGTCACAATCATGCATCTACTAACTAAGCAAACCACTAACTAAAGTGAGGGGGTAAATGGTAAATGATAGTAGTTATGAATAATATCAATCACACAAGAGAATTCCTAATGATAAATGTGTAGTAACATGTTGAGAGGATAGCGGGAGAGATCTAGGTTCCTATGTACTTCTCTATTACTTAGGTTCTATGATAGCAATCATACCATGGCACTTTGGGACATCAAAACACTAGCCATGGAAAGGGATGAGAAGGGGGCTAGGAAGCTTCGACTACGGTCCTACAAACACAAACCCGAACGTGGTGGAATACATCGGCCATCAGGGCTGTCACCACCTGGGGCTACCACAAACAATCCGTGGGGTTGGGTGCAATCTCAAACAAGTCTAGACACCATGTCTACACTATCAATTACTACTCTAATTATGTCTATAACCTCTAGTCTAGACATCATGTCTACACTATCAATTAACCTTTGACTAATTAAAATGTCAATTATCAATATTCAAAGTGGTTCTAAGATTATATTAGATCTTTAGCAATTGATATTATATTGTAAAAAAATTAATGCAAACTTTTCTTTACAAGATTTTCCCAAAACAATTTCTCGGATACTAACCAATTATATGAATGAAAGTAAATAGAGAAGATAAATATATAATAAATCATAATGTCTTACAAAGAAAGGATACAAGACATACCAAACTCAGTAGATTCCTCCGTAACCGAGCATAGCTTCGCTCTCCCCTAACTCTCTAGTTGCTAATCTACTACATTGGAGAGTCTAGCCCTAATTCTCTAGTGGAGAGGTTGTCCTCACATTGGGACACCTCTAAGACCAACAAGTCAAGAGATAATGAATGGAATGAATTAGGGTTTCACCCTGGGGGCAGGGGGTCTTCTTATATAGCCCTAGGCGATGCACGACAACCCTTGGATCAAACCGACCTTCAGCAATGGTGTAGATCTCTTCTTAATGGCGGTTGTGAACCGACCTAACAAGATGGTCACTGACAGGTGGGACCAGAGGGCGGCCGCCCTAGAAGGTGGCAGCGGCGCTGGGCCCCATGCCGTGGGTCCCACCTTCCGGCCCGATCTTACGGTGCCTTCTAGAGTCTTCTTACTTGGGTTTCAAGTCGGGTTACTTCACGGATAAGTCTTTATGGCGTAGAACTTGCAAACTCTTGGGCTTTTACTGCTTTTATCCATTTAGTCCCTGAAAATATATAAATCACCAAAACTCGTGGAATTACGTCAGTAAAGCCCCTATACTATGTTGATATTCATTTTAAGCCCTTATTTCAGTTTTAAAAGCCTATATATTTTATGCTATAACAGGTGTCAAAACTTACTAATCAGAATAAAAGGATTAGAAACTTGATTTGGGTTGGCGTCACAGCTATAAGCTGGGCCATTTGGCGCTGTCGAAACGATATTATCTTTAACAAAATGGAAGTTTTCTCGTTGTCGAAGGTTATTTTTAGATGAGCCTATTGGCTGCAGTACCGAGCCCAGTTGCAGCATGATGAACAAGAGAAGAACACACTCTTGCTAAGTAGCATAAAACTAGAAATAATTACTTTGGACTTTGGAGTTTCCCTATAGAGGGTGGAAGCACATTTATCATTTGCTTTAGTTCTCTTTATCTGTTTTAGAGACTTGTTTTGCTCTACCTTTTTAGCCACTACTTGTAATAATTGGCTGCGTACATCCTCGGATGTAGAGGCCGGATGTTTTTCTCATCCATTATCTAAAATAAAAGCTTCGTCGCTTGAACAGATTTGAAAATTTCAGTCACCTGGAAATTAGCCAGGCCCTAATATTAATATATTATACGATTCAATTACTCAGAATAGGCAACTGTGAGGACTACACAATCCACGAGGCACGTATCACAAAAAATTGCACTCTCGAGTTCCAAATTGTAAGTCGCTTTGACTTTTTGGTTCGTCCATTTTGCTATGTATCCGGGCATATTATTGTATCTAGATACATAGCTAAATGGATATACCAAAAAAAGTCAAAGCGACTTTTACAAACCAAACGGAAGAAGTAGTTCAGAATAGAGGAATATAAACAAAATCGTAGTTTAGCAACAGTTTCCCTTAGTGGGAAAATTTTTGTAAGACAAGATAGTAGTACTTTCGACAGGAGCGGTTAGTGTTCTCAAGCTTGTGTATTCATCGATGAAGAAAATAAGCGGCCGAAATTATCACCTTTCCTCACTTCTGGCGATCGAAAAATTCAGGCGACACCGGATGATGCGTTGATGCCTCGGCCGTAGGATGAAAATCACCGGCGTAGCTTCGTCACCGAACTAAGGTCCCAAACCCGGGTAAAGGAGGAGGGTTGCGTTAAGTTTGGCGAACCAACAGTAAAAAATAGCCACTCTAATGGACAGAGGCACATATCACAAAAATTGCACTCCCTCCGTTTCCAAATTGTAAGTCGCTTTCACTTTTTTGGTTCGTCCATTTTGCTATGTATCCAGGCATATTATTGTATCTAGATACATAGCTAAATGGATATACCAAAAAAGTCAAAGCGACTTACAAACCTAAGCGGAGGAAGTAGTTCGAGAATAGAAAAATATAAACAAACCGTAGTTTAGCAACAGTTCGTTTAGCGAGAAAAATTTTTGTAAGACAAAATAGTAGTAGTACTTTCGACGAGAGCGCTTAGTGTTCTCGAGCTTGTGTATTCATCTATCAAGAAAATAAGCGGCGAAATTATCACCTTTCCTCACTCCGTGGCGAAAAAAATTCAGCGACACCGGATAGCGCGATGATGCCTACCGTTGGATGGAAATCACCGAAAGTATCCATGTGAGGCTAATATTATACGCTTCAATTACTGCAATAGGCGCCTATTAGGACTACAAGAACCCGAGTCGCGAGAACACAAAATAAATTAAATGTAGTTCGGGAATAGAATAGTATAGACAAACTGCGGTTTAGTAACATTTCATTTAATAGGAGCAAATATTGTTCTTGAGCATGTATATTCACCTATATAAAAAATAAGCAAAGTAGTAGTTGCGGTCTCCTAAAACAAAAACACAAAGGTAACAACATTAATGTAGTAGCCAGTGTCAAGTTTAGTATGTACAACTCAATACATCCATCTCGGGATACGATTATACAGATTCAATTCTGTAATAGGCGTCTATGAGGAGTAGACGAGAGCCTATTCGCTTGTTCTTGCAATCTTGCTTCATCTTGTTTCAAATTTATTCTCTCACGGGATACTATTAAACAAGCGAGAATGTGCTCTCGAGGGGCACGATCACCAAAAAAAAAGGTAGTGGAGTATAAAGAAACTATAGTTTCGTGGCGGTTCATTTAATATGCACATTTTTGTATGACAAGATACCTGTAGTACTCTACAGGGGCGTCGTGTTTACTTGAGCACGCATATTCATCTATAAAGAAAATAAGCGGCGATGGATAACAACAACATTGTAGTTATATATAGTAGCAAATCGCCACGGTAGCGATGAGGTGTCAAGTTCAAGATGTACAACTCAATATATCCATATTATGAGGATAAAATTATAGTTCAATTCTATACGTAATAGACGGTATGTGAGGACTAGTCGACTGTTAAACTTGTGCTTGCTTCATCTTGTTTCAGCTTATTCGTCTCACGTCATGTAATACTATAAGTATTAAACACAAGCGAAAAAGGCTTCGGAGGCAATGATCACGAAAAAAAAAAAAAAGGTAGTTCAGAATAGTGGAATCTAACAAATCAGAAGTTCAAGAATGGTGAAGGGCAATGCATAAGATTGATGGGCTAGATATCAAACCCTAGAATGGCCGGCCGGCCTCGGTGGAGGAAGAAGCCATCGAGAGAAGGAGGTCGCCGGGCGGAAGCGACGCCGGGCTTGAATGGCGCGGATGCGCCGGCGGTGGCGACGGGCCGATGAGGCGGCTGGAAACCCTAGAGTCGCCTATGAGGAGTGTGGCTAGGAACCAAACACCCCCGATCGAAATGAATCGCCTACCTGTGACGAGGCGGGTAAATTTTTTTTTTGAGTTTTGTAAAGGCTCGGCGCGTAAAAATCGTAGCGGAAAATTGGGCGGGCACAAGTAAAACATATAATAAGCTGTTCGGCTGATTTTGGCTGATTGAATAGTATTCCTGTGAAAGAGAAGCCACTTCAGCTACAGCTGGCGCGTGGTGGGGCCGTCCTGTCAGGGTCATAGTGCAGACCCGTCCCTATGTATGTATAATGTAGTAATATATATAAGTATCTACTACCTGCGTTTGTTGTCCCTCTGTATCTGCTTCTGCCTCTCGCGATTCATTCCATCTCTCGCTCTCTTCCGTCCCTTCTCCCAGCTTGAGCTCGAGACGCGATGTCTCGGTCTCATTTGGCGGAGTCGTCTTCAGGTGGACGGGCGAGGAATAGGCTTCAATGGGATCCAGTTGGTGAACTCAGCGGGTTCCCGCTCATCAGTTGTCCGGACTGCGGTCTTGCTCGGGTGGTGGAGGCGCGGACCAAGAAGGATGGTGATAACCGCTGCCGACTCTACTTCAAGTGTGCTAGGAATGGGGTGAGTATTTCGTTCTGTAGTGTTGACGTGTTGTCCCGGCCTCCCGCCCCTAGTTTTGCACTAATTTGTGTGCCTGTTCTTGAAGACCCTAATAAGCGGCAGTTGTCGTTACTACCGATTTGAAAAGGAATACTTCGAGGTCTTGAAGGATCTTGGCATCATAGTTGTTCGCCCTTCGAATTGGAAAGAGGAGCTGGTCTTTGGATGAAGAAGAAGCTTCGATTGGGCGGTCCAAGTGGTGACACCAAGAAGAAAAACTTGGAGCGTATCTTTGGAGGACTTGATGTGGAAGACGAAACGTGTTTATTATTCTCGTGCATTTGTCCGTGTTATCATTGGTCGTGTTACGATGCATCTTTGTAAAACATGTAATAATGCCCGATGCAATGTTATTATTGTGGTATTTGCGAATATCACAATGCGTCGGTCAAATGCTTGGTGTCAAGATTTTGCACCGTGAAAAGTCAATTGAGTGGAGTGGATCCACCTGTGATTAATATGCCATCCGTTGCAGACCCATGTTGTGTAAAGGCGTGAGTGATACTCCCTCCGTTCATAAAAAAAAAAAACGTAATTTTTGACCTTTTCAAAATCTAATTTGACCATTCGTCTTGTTCAACATATTTGTGTAAATTCCAAAATAAATTAGCTATTATTACAATATCTTTAATGATCTAATAAGTCATAACAAAATTGATAATATTTATATACATTATTCAAATAAAACGAATGGTCAAATTAGATTTTGAAAGGTCAAAGAATTGCGTTTTTTTTGTTGACGGAGTACTCCACGTTTTGCCGCCGATCGCGTGGGTTCGCAACTACGCACACGCGACACACTAAAAAGCGCGTGAGTAATAAAGCGACACGCCAGGCTTTGAGTCTACTCTACGACATCGCCCGTCCACCACCTCTATCGCAAGAATTTTGGGAGCGCGAACTCACTTCCGCGCCCGGCTACATCTATCTCGTCGTTGCCGTCGCCGCTATAAGTTTAGCTTCACACGCCGCCTTCCACGTACCACCACCGCCCGGCGGCGCCGCGTCGTCCTCGCCAAGCGCACCATGCAGTGGGCTTCCGTCGGAGATGCTTGCATTGGTTGCCATCCGCGTCGCCAAGGCGGCGAGAGGATCCCATGGATGACCTCACCATTCTGCGCCGCACTGTAGCGGATGGCGAGGTGTCTTGGCGACGCCATGGTGGGGCGGAGCATCCCGCCGAGGCGGGTTTTCCAACGAACGGGAATGGCGTACCCTCGTCACCAATCTCGCCATCGTCGGCAACCCGGAGGCGTGCCCGAGCGCGCATGTACCGCCTCGTTCGTCGATGGCGCGGCACCGCCGCGCCCACGCCGACATGCTGCGCTTACGCCCCGATCGCGGGGCATGAACTCGCTTCGTGCGTACACGCCCTTGCTCTCTACAGGATGAACACCGGCGCCGATGACGGCGACGCGCACGCAAAGGTGTTGCGGGGGGGATCGGCGGCGCGGTGACGGCGGCGGCGCGTGGGGCACCGATAATCGTACACGCCTCGCGCCGCGAGCAATAGCGGCGTTGAGCGACGAGCTGGTGGTGGCGCCGTATCCAGCGGGTTTTCGGTTTCTCCGTCATCTCCCTGCTCTGGCCCAACCGCCGGTGCCTCGCCAACACGGGCATCTTCGATGCAGCGTGAGGGGCTATGGCGACATTGCTGGATGGTCGGAGTCGGAGCGTGGAAGTCAACCGTGGGGAGTGTACTTTGCGCGAAGCGGTGCGGGATCAGCGACGAGTCTACTTTGTTCTTCGTTGATGGCTTGTGGGCATGAGTGTACCGTTCTTCCAATGCAGGGGAGTTGATCACAGTTGCAGGTGACGCCTAGTAGCTAGATATAACAACTTTTGGTAGCTTTTTTGGAAGTGTGCACGCGTCGTAGGTGATGCATATATGGTGTGCATATGTTCGATCCTTACCTAGCACTAGCTGTGATGTTCAAGAAACATAGTATATACTACTAGCTAGTCTAGATGCATGAGATCTGGATGGAACGAAGACCGAGATGTTTTAATTAGTTGTAATATAATCCGTGTGTTATAATGCTCACTTCTCTGTTTCAGTGTCTACCATTAATTCTCTGCCGCGTACGCGCCCATGGCCGCCGCGAGCACCCCCGGCCGGCATGGCTATAGTTAGCCGCCTCTCGGGCTGAACTCTCTCCCTTCTTTCTTACCTTGGCAACTCGAGGCTTGTCGGCTTGAAGGCGCGCTATTCCTGTGCCGTTGAGGTCACCTTGGAACGCTACCGTGTCCGCCGGTTCACGCACCGGCCGGCCGCGCGTTCGAGCTAGCGTTCACCACGACGGCAACAACCCCTCTGAGACCCGTCCCCGCCTCGACCGAGTTTTGAAAACCGTTTACGCCGCATTCCTGATGCCTCCATCCCGTCCATGTAACCTCGGCCTGTCCTCAGTCGCCGGAGAGTGTCGTCCCCGCTCAGCGCCCGCCCGCCCGCCAACGCGTCGGCGTCGAGCTCGCGGTAGGCGGAGCCCATTCAAACCCGCCCATCCGATAGCATAGATAGGAACGCTAGGTTCTAGGGATCACGGTGTTCGTCCTCCCGTCGCTAGAGACATCATCTCCCGTGTGCCGCGCCATGATGGACTTCTCCTCGAAGGGGTGATTCACCGTTGGCGTGGTTTCTAAGACAAGGGAACAGTCGAACGCAAATGATAGAAAATTAAGATTGACATGCATCATATTAAAATTATTAAACCGATACAAGGAAACAGTATAACCCAAATTAACGAAAGATAAAGAGATTGCCATGCAATAGATTAACCAACAACCGATTCCTTAGCAAATTAACCACACGTATCATTGTATCTTACACATCCACACAAATCGGACAACGGATAAATTAACATAAAAAAAAAAAAGAGAACCTAGGCCGCCTTCTTGGCCTTCTTGGCCGCCCGGCTTGGCCGGCTTCCCCGGCGGCCGCCTTCCCCGGCCTCCTCCTCCAGTTTGGTTGGTATCCTCTCGGCGAGGGTATCGGCCAGAGAGTCGATCTGGAGGGCATAGGAGTTGACCCTCTCCTCGAGGGGCAGATTCACCCTTGGCGAAGCCAACATCGCCGGCCGGGCCGCTCAACTTTTGGTGAGGGCGGCGCGGAGGCGCCCACAAATAACTTCATTTCCTCCCGGGTGGCGGCCATGTCGACGATCGTGGGCGGCGAGTCCGGCTTTCCTATGAGAGGGGCACGAAAGAGAAGTTAGTGTTGGATAACGGGAGGGGGACGGGGTATAAATGTGGCGTTTCCAAAACACGGTTGCTTTCGGAAAAACGTAATCGGGCGACACAAGTACCCAATGGCCATCTCCTTGGCACTCAACGGCGATCGTATTTTTCAAAGCACAACCGATAGTTAATTGTTTGTTTTTGACAAATTTTACATTGAACAAGTTAAGATTCAAATCAAATTTAAGCGCTATTTAATTTTAATCGCTCTTTGAACTGAAACGAAAATGCAGATTCGGGGGACGAGGGGAGCAACACACAACAATAATATATATTTTATTAATATACAAAAACAAAAAAAACAGAACATATATTAAAAATGATTAAAAAAAAGGAGGAAGGTCGCCGGCCTAGTCCTCCTCCTCCTCCTCCTCCTCATCTCCTCACCGGCGTCGTCCTTCTTGGCCAAGGCCTTGAGGACGATCCCGCCAACTCTTCCACCTTGGGGGCGTAGTGGTTTACCTTTTCATCCGAGGTCGATCCACCCTTGGAAGAAGACCATGGCCGTCCACCAGCTCCTTCGGCTTCATGATGAAGGCAAAGCGGGAGACGATCGAGGGTGAAATCCCTCTCGATTACCTCCTGATAGCGGCGCCGCTTAGGAGAGGGCGGGACATAGGAGTCGAAGTCGTCGTCGGAGTCGGACCCGGGGTCGGCCGCCGGCGCCTCCACCACCGGATCCTTGCCCTTGCCCTCCGCCGCCTCCATCTCCTCCCCGGTGCGCTTGTTGGATCCCCGAGCCCGAGGCGACCATGGCGCCGATGATTGCAAAGAGAATGTGGCCGGGCTTAGAGAACTGGAAAGGATGAACGCCATGATCAGAGTGTGTGCTTAAATAGTGAGTTAGCCGGTTGCTCCACTTCCCCACGATCGAACGCGGCGTCAACTCAACCGCTTGGAATTCCCACGATCGAACGTGGTAGTTTTTTTGAGAATCGAACGCGGTAGTTTTAAATAGCGGGCTAAGGGTGTTTAGCGGTTTACCTCTAAAACAGCTATAGCGAGCTAATAGCGGGCTATAGCGAGCGGCTAAATTGTACTTACATGAAACAGAAATAGCGGCACCACACCCTCGAAAAGGCTATAGCGGGCTATTTAAAACGGTGTAGTGTACGGGCTCAAGAACTCTAATTTTCCTTTTTAATCTCTGGTCAGAACTTGTAACTAGTCTTTCTCCCTCATAGTAACTCCAAAATTGATGGTTTTTCTTTCTATTTTCTTTTAAAATCATGCTCTATCAAGCGATTGTATTATTATTACTTCTATTACTATTTGTCATGTTTCATTGATAACATTTGAAATTTGAATTTCAAAATTACAACTTCAAACAATATTTTTTGGAGCATCTAATGATTTCAAAGAAGAAGTCATGAACATATAAAAGTTGTACAACTTCTTATGATGCACAGTTGCACACCATTTACACTGGTCATCTTCACCCGACGACGTCATGGTAACATTGTTCACAAGATTTACACATCCACATAGAGTTTATATGAAACTACGAGAGACACATCTCTAAGATTTGTGAACAATGTATAACACTATCTATGTCAGATGGGGAAACAACCAAATTAAAATGTAGATCTTGCTAAGTTCTAGAACGTAACTCTCTAGTGAAAACTTGACATTACCTTGTAAAGGAAAATCTAGGTCTCAATTTCAAAAAAATAGAAATTGAAATTTAAATATTTCAAGTGACCTCGGATAGACAAACCACCACCCAAGACGATTGTAGTTCTCAATTATCCATGAAACTTTGCAGTTTACAACGTTTTGATTTGGCATCATCTTGTCATGGAGAAACATATGTAATAGTTTGAAAACATTTAGCTTAGAGACGCGCATTTGGGATAGTTTCGTCTGAAGAAAAGGCGTCTGCCCATTTCCTTGGACGCGTTCCGCGCTCTCTGGGTCATGTCCGTCGCCGACCGCTACGCCGAGCGCCGACTTCGCTTCACCTCCCCAAGACGCCCGAGCTTCCAGCAAGAACCCTACTTTTTTGTTTTAATTTGTGGTCAAAACTTGTGACTAGTCATGAACATAAAAGTTGTATAACTTCTTAAGATGTACATATTTTATACAACTTTTAAAATTTGAAATTTGAATTCCAAAAATTACATATTTTATACTTCTTAAGATGTACATATTTTATACAACTTCTTAAGAACGCCCAGAGCTTCCAGTTCATCGACAACATTTGAAATTTGAATTTCAAAAATTACAACTTCAAACAACATTTTTCGAGCATCTAATGATTTCAGCAGAAGAAGTCATGTACATATTTTATATAATAGGTCATGGAAAAACATGTAATAGTTTGAAAACATTTATTTATCTTACGTGACGCCAAGACTTTGGGATAGTTCGTCATCCCATTTGGCTCGACACCTCCGCCGGAGTGCACCGCCCCACGCCCCGCACCGGCTTTGCACCCGCATTATTGCTGCTCACCAAGTCTTCGCGGCACAAAACATACTAAGCGCGCGCTTAGAGCTAGTTTCCACCAAAAAAGCTCCCGCCGTTCCGCGCCATGAAAAAAACTTCCGCCTGACATGCTTGCAGAGACTGCGATTCGTGTCACCGAGGTCTCAGCGGCTCCCACGGAAGATCCAATGGCCAGCGAGGGCGAGGGCAGCCGCGGCAAGCGATCGGCGGAGGAGCCATCGGTGAACCAGCCGCCGCAGCGCCAGCGTCTCTGCCACCCTAGGTAAGATCGACCGTTCTTATTGCGCTTATGTTCATCATGGGAGTAACCGTCCTATTATACCCCGGGGAAGACGACCGAGCATCTCGAGGGTATCATCAATGGGCTCGTCATCAATCCGACTATCGTCTCCTCCGACTCGGGGACTCCGACGCCTACATTGGATCGCACGCTAGCCGCTTGCTTAGAGAGCTCAACGCGTGCATGGGTGCGCGAGAATGTTGCTTTCGAACAGTCCGGTCGAGGTGGCCGATATGCGTGCTCGGCTCTCGAGTCCGACGCCATGGTTGCGGGTGGGGTTTTTTGACAGAAATTATTTTCTTGCTTGATCAAACCGCAGCTTTTCGACGCCTACGGTTTTCCTTGATTCTCGCCAAAGACCGACAAATACAAGCGTGGAGAACTTGTCACGGCACGGCAATGCCGGTGACGCTACCGAACGCCCGGGGCGAAACCATGGAGCTTCGTCAGTAGGACATCGTGTCGCTGCTAGCGCAGGGGAGGCGCGCACCACGGCGTGCGGCATGGTACGTCCGTCGGCCCGGCGGTACGCACAGTGCGATCCGCCCGCGACCTCACCTCGGTGGAGCCATGGTTCCCGGATCATGGTTGTCCCGAGGAGCACAACGCCTCTCGTCGACGCTGTTCACCTGGTCACGGGCGCAGCGGTGGCGACAGACCCCCCCCGACCTTATCCCGAGCCTCCCGTTCTAGAACTACTAGTCTGTACACTGGGTAGAATAATGGGCGAAAACCATGTTTATATATGTCGATGGTGTTTGCGATTATCATGCTATCTTTTGGATGTAATTCATGTTATGTTCATGTTTGCGATTCTCGCGGCTATGCATGTCCCCTTGACGTTCTTATTTGGAACGCTACCGTGTCCGCCGGTTCAGCCGCCCGCCTTCCTTACGTTGTCCGCGCGACGGCAACCCCTCTCCGACATGTCCCCGCCCGGATGAGGTTCATGTGAGACTGTAGTGGCCGCCGCTAGACGGCCGGCTAGAGACCTCATTTCTTGTGAGACCGGGCGCACGCCGAGTCCTTGGTATGCCTAGCGAAGGACGTCAGGCCGCCCACGCGACGGAGGTCCGCCGCTTGAAAGGTGTTAACGGTGAAAACACCCTTATTTTACATCATAAAAACACCGGCCAACATCCCCTGCTTTTGAAAGGAAGAATAACATTTCATGAACATATTTTACCCAATAACCTAGTTCCACATGTAGATGTCATTATTTTTATGCGGATATGAATTCGAAGGAAATCCGGCCGAAACGACATGAATAGTGGCCATCCGCCGCTGACCCAAGTATGGCCAATGGACAAAATATCATCACCATCATGATCTCCATGTTCTAGGATGCTTCCACACAAAATTTGAAGTCATTTGGCCACAAGACCAGCATCGGGCGACCAAGGGCCATTTGATCCCGAGACAAACGACATGTGGGGACTTCTAGAAGAGTTGGAAAAGGCGGCATCGGCCGACCCATGACCTTTGGCCCAAACTCTTCCAATACGACACTAATCCGTCAAGAGAAGGCACTGATTGGTCCATCAATACGTCACATGGATGCGTGTTGGTACAAAATAAACGGGCAAGTTCCGACTCAAGACGTAGGGGCCAACATTCCGGCACTAAAAATAGGACCATGGTCGGCGGGACCACTTCCAAAAGACATCCTCCCACGCCCATCACATTGTGCCTCGCCGAAATAGAGACGGGCATCGCACATGGCGATAAATATGATGACACCGCGGCGCGCGCGATGGCGGGGCGCGCCGCCCCCCTCACTTCCAAGACGCCGAAGCTCTCCACAAGATACGCAAAGGATGCACCCACGCAAGGTGTAAATGTTAGAGAAGATCTTTTACTTTATCAAAAAGCGTTGGCATTCATTCTAGTTCTCTAGAATACTAACACATATAGGCGTCATGTCGCCGCATGCTTCACGGCCCATGCTCCTAAAAAGGTGCCTACGCCCCACGCATCTAGAGTAGTGAACGCACATGGCCACCCGTCTTGCATTATTGCCCCCGCTGCTCTCCGGGTCTCAACACCACGAGGCACCAAAAGGTAAGGCTCGGTAAAATAGTAGCTTGTTGTGGTTCCACCTCCCGCCTAGCATACTTGTCCTATGAACCACAACTCCTAGGTTCCATAGAAGTAAAGTAAGAATCATAAAAGCCCCCCCGCTAGCTAGACTACTCTCTTATTTGTGTCAAGCCATTCTTTGTGTCAGCCTATACCTCATTTACCCCCACCTTAGTCTAGAAGGTATATTCTTGGTGGATACATGATTGTTAGTTATCACATCCTACGCCATCGCCCCATGGGCTAAATACAAATGATCCTTGGATGGATGAGCTCTTCGATATCTTACATGAGCATTAGAAATACCAATAATCATTTCTAGCGGGGGGATAGGTCCATATCTATTTCTAGTGACAACGCTAAGTAAATGTCAACAAAGGGCGTGCGGCGGCGAGTATAGTATCGTGGGGAGGCGATGCATCCCAAGCCAAATAGAAGTATTCGGGTAACGCTTTGCCGGCGGGAGTCGACCCTTCCGTCCCCGCGGTGCCTGCGCCCGATGTATCGATATCGATAGATAATATGATGACACCGCGGTATCGCGCGAGTCTCCACAAGATCACACCCACGCAAGGTGTAAATGTTAGAGACGCCAAGGTCGGCAACCCGGCCATGTCGTCCGCAGCGTGCTCCTAAAACAGCCTACGCCCCTACGCTGACCCACCCGTATTATTGCCCCCTGCTCTTCGACTCAACCGGAACCACATGTCTGCCTCCCCGTGTTTGTTCCAGGAAAAGCCCCCGCCGCGCCGCCTCAAGCCACACCTTCCATGTCTCGCCGCCTCTCGACATCCTTGGATGAGCTTTCACCGCGGGCCACTAGCGGCGCGCCGACTCGGGGCATGCGCCGCCCGGTATGTTCGAGCTCTTACGCTCTCTACAGGAACGCCGCCGCCGATGACGATAAGGCGGCGTTGCCGAGAGGTGCTGCGGGGAGATCGAGCGCAACACGGCGGCGGCACGCCTCGACTCTGACGCGAGAACGACGCCGCAAGGTTGAAATAAGCACGCCGGGCGATGATGCTCTCATGCAATGTATGTCTAATATATATGTGTGTCTATTGCTCTAGCTAGATCATCTAGATCGAACAGCTTTTGCTAGCTTTTGGTTGTGTGCATGCATGGATTGGTTGATGTTCGGTTGATCCTCTGAGTAGCATGCATTGATGAACACTGGTGAGATGTTTTAATTTGTTGTAATCTTGTGTTATATTTTGTCTGGGATGGTGTTGTGTTACTCTAATTCATGTGCTCCGTGGATGTTTGATTAATTGCATCTGAAATGATGAATGAACAGAGTGACAATGGTACAGTATATTCATGTTTGCGATGGTGTATAATTAAGATTCGTGAACAATCACTAGCATGGATTTCGATGGGGAAACAACAACCAAATTGAGAATTAATTGTAGATCTTACTAAGTTATGAACTTTCTAGTTTAAAACTTTTTGATTTGGCATTATGTTGTAATGGAAAACTAGGTCTGAATTTTAAAAAAAGGAAATTTAAATTTTTTGGATGACCACCGACAAACTACCAATATAAAGACTGTAGTTCCCAAATATCCATGAAACTTTGTAAATCCGTTCCAAATTGTAGTTCGTTTGACTTTTTCAACCTCAACTTTGACCACTCGCCTTATTTAAATTTTTGTGTGCAAAATATCACTTCTTTTGTTGTGGCTTGCTTTATTAACAAATGGTATTTAAGAATGACTTAAATTTGACTCTTTTTGTACAAATTTTTTGAATAAGACGACCGTCAAACTTAGGGTAAAAAAAAAGTCAAAGGAACTATAATTTGAAACGGAGGGGCTTTTATATTTGGGATCATCTTGTCATGGAGAAACATGTAACAGCTTTGAAGTAGATTACACATACTACACACATTGGGATAGTTTAGTACTATGAAGAAAGACGCAGCGCTTGTAGCGGCGGCCGCATGCGCTTTTTGACTTTTTAAGCGGCGGTGGAGGCTCACGCGGCGCTTGTCTTGCGCGCATCGCTGCCTAATTAAGCGTCCGACGCTTGTGCCTGGGCTTGAAGGAAATCCTACCGTGACAAGCTAATTATAGTATTGTTGACTACACCGTAGTTATTCAGTTAATGAAGCACCTACTACACCATTGTAGTAAGTAGAAAAAGTTTTATGCCTTCTCTCTCTTTAAGTGCCAATGTTAGCATCCCCATTATACGTGCCCTCATGCCCGTCGCGGGAGGGCACTAGCCATCCCACGTGGAGGTGACTGCGCAGCCTGCACCAAGGATTGGACGGAACGACAGCGGCAGACGTGGCTCCTACTGTACTTCTATAGCGAGGTGTGAAGGACACGCAAAGGATTCGCATGCAAAGGGCGTGGATATGATCAACACGTGTCACGGGAATAGTCCAGAGAGTACTGTACATGTGTACTGATCATTTTTATATTGCCAAATTGTTTAACCTTACTTTTACGGGGACTCGCGCGGCCGGCCAAACGCTTCTGGTTCCTTGTCGCAGAAGCGTCGGTTGTTGCCTCCGTTCCAGGCTGTCCGTCGCTAGACACTTCCTCAGGAGTGCACCGGCCGACTACTCGAGCGCTCGTTGTCAAAGAAGAAGGGCAAGAGGCCAGCTTGTCTTGAAATTAAAATATCAAGTAATAGAGGTCACGAAACAACAATAAAAAGACGAAACAACGGTAATTGTTGACAGACGGAACAGGTAGTACGCGTTTGAAGAAAAAAGAAACTTGAACAAATACAGTGAAGAAGCACAAATGCAGAGACCAAGTACTTTATTCAAAGTTTCATCCTGGGTACAAACTAATCCTCAAGGAATTCACCGATAAGAGTTTGAGGATCAAGGAGATCGACTACAGCAGCGGCATGATTGCGGAAACTCCCCTCAATCTGGGCTCGGTCCTCCTCGCCGATTGGAGCCCCATGAAAGCCGGGAGCATGGATACACAAATCTCGGCCGGTTTGGGTTGACAGAGCCGCCAAACTGTCGGCGCGGAAAAACGCCGTGCCTGATGAGCGCCGTCACCTGAGGAAACGCCGCCGCGAGACGTTGCACTGGGGATTCACCTTGAACACCAATACGGTCGCAGGCTATGGACTTCCGCCATCTTGGCCAGCGAAGCGTTAGCCCCCAACACATGCTCGTTTGCCGCCGCAACAGATGCGCGCCGGGCCGCCATCCCCTGGATTGGTAGTGGCCGTCGCTGCGCGCTCTTCGGTTGCAAGTCGGCCTGCCTCGCCGCCGCTACTGCGCGGGCGTTTGCATCTACAAACAGGGATCGATGCAAATTAGTATTTTAACGAGATGAACTAGTATGCACAGAATGAGGTTTACCGTCGACGGCTTGGAGAAGGAGGGCTCTCTCCTGCTCACGATCGAGGCGCTCGCTGCTGATCACTCTGGTGGCCTCGGAATACTCGGCCAACTTCTCCAGATATAGCTCATGGAAGTGTGGACCATCGCCGAGGGTGTAGTGATTCTCCCACGGTTTTGCGGGAGGAGAAGCCGAGGAGAAGGAACCGAGCGGGGGCCATGGTTGGAAGCAGATTCCGTTGGCGCCCTCGAGATTGAACAAATAAGATTGACAATGAAATATTTAAGATGAAGTCACGGATAATAGCCGAAAGCACTTACCCGACTCGGCCGGGCATCATAGCGCGCCATCGGGCGCCGGGGATTGCATCCTTCTCCCTCTTCCGCAGCGCGCTTGACCTCGCAAGTTTTGCTCCGCCATTGAGGGGATGCGAGGGAGTTTTCCTATTTGACGGATTTCACGAAACCGCAATGGCCGCTACGCATAAATGACGCTACACATAAATCTAACATGAGGTCCAACCTCTT
>JADLZK010006978.1:0-17444 GCA_015847255.1 Hyparrhenia diplandra | reverse complement strand
GAACATCACGAGCATAATCATTGTTGGGGTTCGTCAAAAATGGGCCCGCAAGAGAAGGGTGTTTTATCATCCTAATATCACAAACCGCCCCACAGGAAGGGCCCACATACGGGGCCCAGTCCTTGGGCCCAGCAACACAGCTGCGCAGCTGCCGAGTAGGAGCCTCGGCACATGCTCTGCCTCGCCCGAGCTCAGTGCGTAACGGGCACCCTCGGAGTCGCATAATTTGTCCCTGGCTCCATCCTTCGCTTAGAAGGAAAAGCCTTGTGGGTCTCGGAAAACACCTGTGACTTCAAGGGGAAGGCAAAGGCATGCACTCTAGGTAAGATGGGGCTCAGTGCACCCTGACGACCCTCGAATCTCGCAACTGCACAAGTCAGACTGGCACCGCACTCCTGTCACGCTTCAACGACTACACGCTGCCCAGTCAGGGCAGCATCACCATCGCCTCAACATCATTACTCCACACCGCCTGTCTCGCCATAGCAGGGCCGGTTAGGACAAGACACGTCCCATAAAACCCCATGCCATGGGCCTCAGGAGAGCCCCAAAGGATGATTGGAGGCAGAACAAAAGCAATGTGTAGGCCTCGGATCGAGGCGAATGACCTTGGCGCTCAGTGTCAAGACAAGAATGCCATGATGATCAAATCGGCAAGCGCATGTGGCCGGCTGTAGAAGGACGGGGCATGGCACACAACTTAGGATAGAAAGTCAACACAATTGTACGGCTGGGCCCCTTCCCTTTAGTTATAAAAAGGGAGTGCCTGTTACCTAGAAGGAAGGGGGAAGCAGGAGAGAGGCATTCTCACACGCATCCACTCTCCCCCCTGTTCTTCTTCCTCCTCTCGCCTCCTCGGAGCCCAAGCTCCTCTCTCACCGACTTGTATCCCCTACTACAAGCACCTCCCGTGCAAGATAACATGAGACCGCTTGAACTGTTGGACATAGGTGTAGGGTCGAGATGGGGACTAGAGGGGGGGTGAATAGTCCTTTCTAAATCTAATTGCGCCGGCTAAACAAATATAATGCGGAAATGAAACTATTCGTTTTAGCCAAGACTTCACCCCTCTAGCTATGACTCTAAATCACCTCACAAAAGATCCTACACAAAGCAAATGAGGTGATAAGCCTAGCTTGAGCTCCTAACCAAGTTTCTATTGCAAGGTCACACAAACCTATGCACTAGTACTTCAAACAAAGGTGAGCTCCTACACAATTCTAATGAGCAAAAGCACAAAAGCCAACCTAAGCTCACTAGATGCACAATGGACAAGGCGACACACGCCTAACCCAAAAGCTCAAATTACTTAGCTACACAAACTAAGCAAAGCAACTAACAAGCTACACAAGCTAGCAATTGCAAGAGCTACTCCACAAGCACAAGCATACGATATATATGAAAGTAAATACAAAGCTTGTGATTTGGAGAATGCAAACCACCGAGAAGAGTAGACAAGTTGACACCGGTGATTTTTACCGAGGTATCGGGAAGCTTGCCAACTTCCCCCCTACTCCTCGTTGTGTCGACCAACACCTTGGGTGGTTCCTTTGGTGTTTCACTTAGATGGTTCTTCTGTTCCAAGCCAAATGCCTTTAGGCTTACCGCAAGACACCACTCTCAAGTGAGCCTATCACAAGGCACCGCAAAGACACCACACTCACAAGTGAGGTAACTCAAAAGACACGCTCTAGTAGTGATGCTCTTCGCGATCCCCGCAAGGTGAGCTCGAACCTCTCACAAATCCTCCTTCGAGCACCGCACAATCTCCGCTTCGTGCTTCACGAAGTCTCTTTGCCACCAAGCCGTCTAGGAGGTGGCAACCTCCAAAGCAACAAGCACACCCGGCTTGCAACACGATCACCTAGTGCCACGAATGCGATCTCTCAACGCGAATGCACTAGAATCACTCCTCACTTTGATTTGGATGAACTCTATCAATCACAAGTGAGTGGGAGGGCTCTCAAGCACCACAACACAAGCCACCAAGGCCCAAGTGTGCTCGGCACCCGAAACAAGTCGGGTATGTGGTGTATAAATAGCCCCCAAGTCAAATAGAGCCGTTGGGATGAAATCACAGCCGCGAGATTGGCCGGGACGACCGACCGCCGGACTCACCAGGCGTCGCCCGGTCACGTCCGACCGCAGCCGTCCGGTCACTCTGGACAAACACTCGCCCACGACCAGCGGCTACCGAAGCGTCCGGTCACGGTTCCGGTCAAGCACCGGACGCATCCGATCACTGTCCGGTCAAAACGGCGCTGCAGAGCTCTCGCGGGCGCGCGACCGAGGACGCTTCCATACATCTTGTCCGGTCAGGATCACTTCGGCCGGCGTCGTCGGCCGGCGCGGCCTCCGGCCGCCGTTTCTCGCGGGAAATTTCATCGTTTCTCCGTCGCCTTTGCTTCGACATGCTATCCAATAAGTATACCAACTTGAGCACGAGGAATAGCATGTTTTCCACCACCACGATGCATCCCGTGCGCAATAGAAAATATGCAACTCATTTTCTCAAAGCGCCCGAATCCCGCCTCGCAAGCTCGGCGGGAGGATGAGTGGTTCCCAAACCCAACTCAACCCTGCAATCACCGCCGCCTTTGCAAATGTGCCAACACCACCAAGTGTACATCACCATGTGCATGTGTGTTAGCTTTTTCACAATCATTTCAAAGGCCGGTTAGCTCTTACCACGCCACTCGATCCTAACACATCGCAAAGTTAGATCGCTCAAGTGGCACTAGATGACCGATATGCAAACAAGTTTGCCCCTCTTGATAGTACGGCCATCTATCCTAAACCCCGGTCATAAACTTCTCTAAGCTCCTCATGACCGGCGAAATGAAATGCCCTATAGGTTATACCTTTGCCTTGCGCATTTCCATTCCGCTCCATCTCCAAGTGCCGATGCAACACATGCACCAACACGATCACCAAATGATATGATCCACTTCATATCATCACGTGACACCATTGGTCCATCGATCTTGACCTCACTTGCTCTTCACCGCTGCGTCGGTCCGTCGGCGCCAAGTCTTGCCCAAGCTTCACCGCCTCGCGGCCCATCGCTTCACTGCCTCGACTTGCCCTTCACACTTGCAACCGGTCCATCAAGCCAAGTCTTGTCTTGATCTTCACCACCTTGGTCACATGACTCCATGTCATGTTTCATATGCAATAAAGCTCCTTCATTGCACCATCATGAGTGAACTAATCTCCTGTGTATTATCTCAATCACACATATTAGTTCACCTAATGTTGACACTCAATTACCAAAAACCACAAGGGACCTTTCAATCTCCCCTTTTGGTAATTGATGGCAACACCACAAAGATATGGAATTTAAGATTAGATTCAAGCTAGCACTTTATACAAGTATAAATTGCTAACTTGGTTTGGATTTTATGTCACTTATCCAACATTTAAGCACAAAGTCAAGATTTGGATAAGCATCATAAAATCCGACTTGGTAGTGGTAACTCCCCCTATATGTGTGCCCAATTGATTTGAATTCAAGGTTTGCACACATACAAAGATATGAAACTTTTGGGGAGGGTTAACACTACAACCTATGCATGCTAGTTATCATATCATCAAGCAAGTTCTATAACTAGCATACACCACACAAGCATTGCATATAAAATTTTAAAACTTATGCAAATGCAAGCAAGCACATGAATATGCACATATCAAATGCAATCAAACAAGTTCATGAGCTTGCTCCCCAACTTGTGTGCTTCTCTTTGTCTAAGAATTTTGATCCTCCTCTAATCTTCAATCTTGCTCCCTCATGGTCCATGTCCATGTTCCATTCTCTCCCATATTCATATCTTTGTCCAATCTCTCCCCCTTTGTCATCAATTTCCATAAAAGGTATGCCTCATTTGATACAAAGGGTGTGACTAGGGATAGATGGTTGATTGTTGAATCTTTATTTTTGATGGACATCACCATATGTTGGATTGACACCACTTGTAACTCTCACATGTGGAAGCATGAGAACCACCTAGAAATGCCACATGTAGGTCACTTGTAGAATCTTTGACCTTCATCTTGAGGTGGGGCACCTCCCCCTATGTCAAAGCATATGTCAATCCACTTCAACTCTTGTTGGTGAGGGTAGCTTTCTTGATTTGAATTGATCACTTAAAGTTGAGGATCACTTGTGGAACCACCATTGATACAATAAGTACCATTTGAGTGTGAGCAAGAACACCACTTGTGTAGAAATATGACATATCTTGCAATGTGGTGGCCACTTGATGATCAATTCTTGAACTAGATTGTATCATGAGCTTCTTTCTTGATGACTTGAACTAAATGATTTGCCATAGCTTTCAAGTCCGGTTAGATCCAATGACAAGCTTCTTCACACCTCATTAAGTATAAGGGTTATCTTGACAATGTTGTACTTGTCACTTGTGAGCAATCCAAAATAGATCAAGTACTTGGGATCACTAGCTCATGAACAAATTCATATACAAACCACTAGATCATATAAACATTCAAGCAATAGTGGTAGCAATGAATTTAAAACTTTTATTTGTCATGCATGACCCTAATAAGCATGTACTATATGCACTAACCGCATACTAGTAAGGGATGAAATGATCATGCACATTACAATGATACCTTTGCTATCTTGGAGTAGAGGATAGTCAATGTGATTCCAATTTCTCTCCGCAATAGCAATGTGAAGTCCATTTCAATAGCTTGGTGAAGGCAAAAATATACCAATATGAATACCATGCTCCACCCATGTGAAATGAGAACCACTAATGATCAGGTGCATTATCTTCATATTGTGGTTGGCTTGCTTTCTTTTGATCTTTGCTTGCATGAGAGAATCAACAAAGAATATCACTTGAATTTTGTATGAGTTGCTCTCTTTTTTTTGGATGTTGCTTGCTTCTTCTTGATCAACCCTTTTGATTTCTTCAACTAAGCATCTTGAATATTCCTAGATCATCACTTCCATGTTGGCCCCTCCAAGCATCCCAACTTGTCAATCCCACTCATGGGCGGCACGCCCCTCTCTAGGGAGAAGTGATCTCACCAAGAACTATCCTTGACACTCACTTGAATTGAATTTGATTGATTGATTCAAGTGATGGACTTGATATGATGAGTAAACTTGAGATCTTCTTTAAGTCATTTTCTTTCTTTCTTTTGAAGAGATACAATGATTATTTGAATTCAAACTTGTCTCTCCATCTTGAGCTTGGTCTTGATCTCCAACTTGAGTACCAAAGGTGTATAAAGTACACTCCCTCAAATCATTGGCTTTTGTACTCATTGCTTGTCATGCTTCTAATTCAATTCAAAACCAAACTTAGGTGCCTCAAACACTTATAAACAAGATTCCAACTTGAGGACCTTTCAATCAAAGTGACTCTTGATCAATCCAATAATTGTCACTTTTCTGTCAGATTTAGTACATCTCACGTAATAGTTCATAACTCTCAATGTACATGTTGAAATGCCACGAAATTTTGTGGAGATGTGCAACACTAAGTCATCTAGCAGCCATAAAAATTTGAGCTTCAAAGTCCTTATGGATTGCTACCAGATTTCACACCTTTCCACACTACTACATGCTGAAAACTGCTGCAATATAGCTGTCAAGTTCCACTCCATAACCGAAGTATCCCTTGTTCTATCATCATGAAAATTTTACAGCCTCTTGTACCATAAGTATAGAGCATGCATACCAAATTTCAAGCCATTCCAATAAGATTTGATCATCCAAACATGGCTAAGATCACAGCTCACTCAGATTTTGCAAAATGGACAGATTTGAGCAATTGAGCTATGCTTCATCAATTTGTATCAAACTTGAAGCTAACTTGTTTGAATACTTTCACAAGACATGTATCAATTGAAATATCATACTAAATGTCATCTCATGATCATATCCATTCAAACCAACTCAAATTTGATTACTAAGCATTTAATCCATTCAAGCATCTCATAGCAAGCAACATGTGCATATATATCCAATTCAATCAACTCATATGCACCCAAATATGTATGATCAACTAGAAGTATACCTTTGTAGATCATGATCATCACATAGCAAGCTTCATCTTCAAATATTTGCAAGCCTTCAAGTATTCCAATGAATCACCACAACTAGAATCATTGCACTTGTATGTTGTAGCTCATTTGGACTTCACTTGTCATGGCTTGGCATTGGGATGAGATAGCAATAAGCTTCAATACTTGACTCAATGAAATGATGAACAATATGAATTCAATTGAATCAAGCCTCCAATGCCATGGTACCTACAAACAATCATCCACTTTTTGATGGTACCCAAACTTGTTTGGGTCCTCTCAAGTTAGGTGCAACATACTTAGGCAAAGCCTTAGTATGAGTAGCGGGATGTTTTGCAATAGCAACCGAAGAGGTACCATTGTCATCCTTTCTAAGCACAATATTATCATTAATTGAAATAAGCTTAGAATTTTCACCTAGGGGACATGAATGACCCATGTGTCCCCTTTTCCCTAAGCATGAGTAGCATCTTCTCTTTTGTTGAGCCTTCTCTTTCTTGCTCATTTGATGCTCCTCATTGCCTTGCTTCATCTTGTTTACTTGAGCCTTCTTCTCAAGCTTGTTTGGACAACCCGGCTAGGTGGCCCAATATATCACGACTATGGCACTTGATGTGAGCCAAATCTTTCTTCTCAACTTGATTCTTGCTCATCATGTTGGCATCTTGGATATGAGTTGGATGCCTTGCTCTTGCCTTTCCACCCCTTCTTGTTTTCTTCTTCATCATCTTCAAGTCATCAACTTTATCATCAAGATGGATGTTGACTTGATCTTGGGGCTTGTTTTCTTGCTCAACTTGTTGCTTTGGTTGAGGCTCTTCTAGTTGCTTCACCAATTGCTTGGTTGTGCACTTTGAGGTGAGATGACCCCACGTGCGGCACTTGAGACACTTGACATGCTTGAACCTCTCTTCTTCCTTCTTCAACTTGAGCATTTCTTCATTTGGGCAAGCCTTAGCAAGATGTCCCACTTCATGGCACCGATAGCACATGGAGTGAGATAGCTTCCTTTGTTGAAGCCTCTCCATCTTCTTTGCTTCTTTTTTGCTTTGCCCTTTCTTTCGGCCTTTGTCATCCTCCTCTCAAATCCAAGGCCATGCTTGTCACCATAGTATCTTTGAGACTTCAATATTTGCTCAAAGGTGACCTTTGAATTGTAGCACCTCTCAATCTTGGCTATCAAGTTCTTCACTTCCTTTTTTTGAGCTTTTTATTCTCCTTCAAAAGGTTAGTCTCACAAGACATAGAAGTAGAACAAGCATTTAAATGTGAAGAGCATGATATATCAAGTAAATCATCACAAGAGGTGGATACATTCTTTTTGCCTACATCACAAGGGTTAGCACAAATATTTGATTGATCATTTGACCCAAGTGATGAGCTCTCACTAGTTTTAGATTTTTCATTTGAAACCATCTTAGTGAGAAAAACATGGTCTTGTACCAAGTTATCATGAGTAACACTTAGTTCCTCATGAGCCAATTTTAGCACATCATGTGAACAAGTAGTAACATAAAGTAGATGCTCTTGTTGTTCACATGTTGTCTTAAGCAAAGAGTTTTCAATTTTCAATTTCTTGTTTTTAGCAACCTCTTTGTTCAAATCATGGATGAGACTATATATGAGCTCAAAGTTTGGATCATCACAATCGACAATTATGTCACCACGAGGTACCTTGGTGTCATCATGTGACATAGAGCAATCCGGTGATGTAGATGAGCATGTAGAATCATCACCCTCATAGCCATCATCCTCACCATCAAGTGTGCATGGAATAGCATCATCGATTGCATCACTTGTGGCGTCCTCATCAACCTTTGATGCCTCATCCTCAAACTTGCCATCATCCCATGTGGAGGCATCACCAAAGGTGCTCTTGATGGATTCCCACAACATATGTGCGAACTCGGATATTCACCTTGTCATGCAACTCAAAACTCAAAGCATCAAGTAAATAACTATAGGCATTAAAATCAAGATCAAATAGGACTTTTTGAGTTTTGGTTAGATTTCTATGGTCCATGACAAGATTGAGACCACGAGTGACAACCCACCAAACCTTAGGTCCCATAGCACGAAAATGATCAAGCATATGGTGTTTCCACCGTGCAAAGTGTGTGCCATCAAAAATATGTGTGTCACTCAAGCAATCATCACTAAACCCTCTAGTTTCCATCCTCTCGGGTCGGTTAAGACCACTAAATGAGAGACCACGGCTCCGATACCACGTGTAGGGTCGAGATGGGGACTAGAGGGGGGGTGAATAGTCCTTTCTAAATCTAATTGCGTCGGCTAAACAAATATAATGCGGAAATGAAACTATTCGTTTAGCCAAGACTTCACCCCTCTAGCTATGACTCTAAATCACCTCACAAAAGATCCTACAAAGCAAATGAGGTGATAAGCCTAGCTTGAGCTCCTAACCGTTTCTATTGCAAGGTCACACAAACCTATGCACTAGTACTTCAAACAAAGGTGAGCTCCTACACAATTCTAATGAGCAAAAGCACAAAGCCAACCTAAGCTCACTAGATGCACAATGGACAAGGCGACACACGCCTAACCCAAAAGCTCAAATTACTTAGCTACACAAACTAAGCAAAGCAACTAACAAGCTACACAAGCTAGCAATTGCAAGAGCTACTCCACAAGCACAAGCATACGATATATATGAAAGTAAATACAAAGCTTGTGATTTGGAGAATGCAAACCACCGAGAAGAGTAGACAAGTTGACACCGGTGATTTTTTACCGAGGTATCGGGAAGCTTGCCAACTTCCCCCTACTCCTCGTTGTGTCGACCAACACCTTGGGTGGTTCCTTTGGTGTTTCACTTAGATGGTTCTTCGGTTCCAAGCCAAATGCCTTTAGGCTTACCGCAAGACACCACTCTCAAGTGAGCCTATCACAAGGCACCGCAAGACACCACACTCACAAGTGAGGTAACTCAAAGACACGCTCTAGTAGTGATGCTCTTCGCGATCCCCGCAAGGTGAGCTCGAACCTCTCACAAATCCTCCTTCGGAGCACCGCACAATCTCCGTTGCGTGCTTCACGAAGTCTCTTGCCACCAAGCCGTCTAGGAGGTGGCAACCTCCAAAGCAACAAGCACACGGCTTGCAACACGATCACCTAGTGCCACGAATCTCGATCTCTCAGCGAATGCACTAGAATCACTCCTCACTTTGATTTGGATGAACTCTATCAATCACAAGTGAGTGGGAGGGCTCTCAAGCACCACAACACAAGCCACCAAGGCCCAAGTGTGCAAAGACCCGAAACAAGTCGGGTATGTGGTGTATAAATAGCCCCCAAGTCAAATAGAGCCGTTGGGATGAAATCACAGCTTCTGCGAGTTGACCGGACGCACTGACCGGACTCACCAGCGCGTCCGGTCGCGCGTCCGGTCGCAGCGTCCGGTCACTACTGAGGGCAAGCAACCTGGCCCACGACCCAGCGGCTACTTGGCGTCCGGTCACCGGTTCCGGTCAAGCACCGGACGCATCCGATCCGCGGCGTCCCGGTCAAAACGCGCTGCGAGCTCTCGCGAGCGCGCGGACCGGGCGCCTCCGCTCATCGTCCGGTCAAGGATCAGCTTCCGGTCGCGCGTCCGGTCGGCGCGTCCGGTCGCTGTTTCCTGCGAAATTTCATCGTTTCTCCGTCGCCTTTGCTTCGACATGCTATCCAACAAGTATACCAACTTGAGCACGAGGAATAGCATGTTTTCACCACCGCGATGCATCCGGCCAATAGAAAATATGCAACTCATTTTCTCAAAAGCGCCCGAATCCGCCTCATAAAGCTCGGCGGGAGGATGAGTGGTTCCCAAACCCAACTCAACCACCGCAATCACCGCCGCCTTTTGCAAATGTGCCAACACCACCAAGTGTACATCACCATGTGCATGTGTGTTAGCTTTTTCACAATCATTTCAAAGGCCCTTAGCTCTTACCACGCCACTCGATCCTAACACATCGCAAAGTTAGATCGCTCAAGTGGCACTAGATGACCGATATGCAAACAAGTTTGCCCTCTTGATAGTACGGCCATCTATCCTAAACCCGGTCATAAACTTCTCTAAGCTCCTCAAGACCGGGCGAAATGAAATGCCCTATAGGTTATACCTTTGCCTTGCGCATTTCCATTCCGCTCCATCTCCAAGTGCCGATGCAACACATGCACCAACACGATCACCAAATGATATGATCCACTTCATATCATCACGTGACACCATTGGTCCATCGATCTTGACCTCACTTGCTCTTCACCGTTAAGCGTCGGTCCGTCGGCGCCAAGTCTTGCCTGCTTCACCGCCTCGCGGTCCATCGCTTCACCGCCTCGACTTGCCCTTCACACTTGCAACCGGTCCATCAAGCCAAGTCTTGTCTTGATCTTCACCACCTTGGTCACATGACTCCATGTCATGTTTCATATGCAATAAAGCTCCTTCATTGCACCATCATGAGTGAACTAATCTCACCGTATTATCTCAATCACACATATTAGTTCACCTAATGTTGACACTCAATTACCAAAAACCACAAGGGACCTTTCAATAGGGCACCGGTGCCTGAACCAGGATAAACCCCTGTGTCTTTTTTCTTGTGTCCTTGCACACCACCCGGGGTTGGGGCACGCCGCATCATTCACTAGTCCTTCTTGCACACACCGACAATCATTGTCTAAGTTCATAGTTTCAAAACTTAGAAAACTAGAACCGATAAGTTCTGGTATCGATATGTTTTTACGAACAATCTAGTGTGTCATACTTGACAAATCCATCAAAACATCATCCAATGCGCCTAAGTATATACAAATGGATAATCCATCGTACAACAACAGATAATCCATCAATAGACAAACATGCTTAGTTTGACCTAGAAACTAGCTCATCACCGTTGTCCCACTCGTCATCTTGCATGGTAAAGCTATACAAGCTCCACTCACCTTCTCGCACACCATATCGTCTCTCCCTCTTCCTCACTCTACCATGCACTCTCATCCTTCAATTTCTCTGTCTAGTTCTTGAGCCCAATCCTCCAACCAAGCAAGGAGGAGGAAAAGGGGAAAATGAAGGAGGATTAGCAAGGGGAGACCAAATGATTAGCACCGGCACCACCACCACCATGGAAAGAATGAGCTATGAGGTCTCATTCCCTTGCCACCAAGGAGGAGAATTCAAGAAGAGGAGCAAAAATCTCGCCTTCAATCCCTTTGAAATCTAGAGACCATTGTAGGATTAGTTCACCATATAAACCACCATTAGAGATTGGAGCTTCACTTATGTTGTATCAACATAATGCAATTGATTAGATAGGTTCTAAAAACCCTAGAAACATGCATGCGTAACCTTATTATCATGCATGAACCCAATCAAGAGTTAGCACTCACAAATTTGAATTTGGAGTACTCACTATGCCTTGACTGATAGTCTGTCCACACATGGGTGGGATCGATGTATGGTCCATCATAGCATCGTGGGTAGTCCAACAATCATGGCACTTAGCCAATTCTTGATTTAGGATCACAAACACAATGATGATGTCGGCTCCTTGTCTCTCTAGTCCAGAGAGGGTGTTTTCTTGTCATGTAACCATGGACAATTCATCAGGTGACGAGATGACTTACAATATGAATATAAAGTTCTGATGCACTAAGTCAACATGGGTCATCAAACCTTGTTAGAAGGTCATATCTTAGTGTGATGTCACTAAAGAGTCACTTTAGTGTGCTTTTGTAGAACTTCAAGAGGTGGTAGGAGAATATTCAAATACCCTAAAGAGCCAGCTATATTAGAGTAATTATGTTAGAATTGAGCCATGTAGCTTCTCATTTGTTATGGCTTGGACCTTTTATGGTATGTTTCTTGCCTTAGGGTGAAATAGTGCACTATGTTAAGCTTTGTTGCTTTAATTATAGAGCCTCAAATCAACCTTGTTTCCCCCTTGAGGCTATTCGACCCTTTCAGATTGCCACATTGACAACTTTGCATCTTCCCACCATGGAAGTATCCAAAACAAGTCCAACAAGGTCAGCAAGGGTTACGTGGAATGCAATGAGGACCTACACTAGCTTAAGGAAGAGACGGCTACGACTAGATCGATCCGGTCACCCCTGGATTGAGAAAAAAAAAAGTTGGGAAGATGTGACAACGCTAGCAAACCTTTTCCCATGTCAATGATGAGTGCGCTAACTAATTGTGCGGACTCATGTTTCTTCATCTCTATCGTAGGTGAGTTCATTTTGGTAGAGGCATGGATTAAAGCAAGTGACCAATGAGATGCACATGTGGATGGAAATGGAGAGGAAGAGGGAAACTATGCTATGGAAAATGTAGATATTTTTAGTAACATAGGCATAACTTAATTTTACCCATTATGCCATTTGCAACAAAGAAATGCGCACCAACTCCCTGGCCAACCTTTATTACTAGACTTAACCATGAACATTGCTCTTGCCCTAACCCTAGTGCCCTATTATAGGCTAACCAAACAAAGGTCCATTCATCCCCTAGTTCGTAAGGCTGAGCCCAAACCATTCCATAATAAAACATACATTAGATTGTAGCTAATAAGCCCATAACTCCTTAATAAAAAAATTAGTTTGAGTTTTTACAAGTTATTTGCTTGAAATTAAAAAAAAACTCAAACTTAAATGGGAACTATTTTCTTTTACTTTTTCCGTTTGACAATGGTAGTGGTGTAGCAATGAATCCAAGACAGTCACATATAGTATTTTCACAATGACTTGAACACTCTATTTTACTCTTTTGCATCATGCAGCCCTAGCATACTCTACACGTCCAAAAAAAAATTGACGCGGTTGAATGTTTTGGCCTTTGAATTTTACATTTCATTATTACCTTTTGCCCTAATAAAACATAATAGCTATAACATCTACTACTAATTAAAGTCTAAGATTGTGAAAAATATTTCTATGACAAATCTAGGTATATATGTTTTGAATCTTTCGATAGCGAATACTTTGAGTCTTATTGATGGACAAAGTTTCTAGGAATTGGATGGATTTGTGGTGGAGGCATGATGCATGATGTGGTCGTCAGGTAGGCAGCAGTCAGCAGTGTATGTCCAGTAACCGGCAACCATGGACCAATGGGGTAGAGAAACGATTGTGCAAGGAGAAATGGAGAATGTAAGCTGTTTTCTTAATCGTAGTCTCCACAGTCTACGTACTGTGCCTACAGTAGTCGGCGGCAACCATGAACCAATGGGGCAGCGAAACGTGTCCTGACGTAAGCGATCGTCATCTTGTCGGGGAAGTGGTCACTGACAGCCAGCCCGGTAGGGGACGGTTACTGTAGGTCTGTAGCCTTTACCCGTTGGTTGGGCAGAGGGTCAGGGAGGTGGAACCATGGTTGATGGTGCCGTCAGGCCATCCAGGCCACAACTTCCTTCGCTCCGTGTCTCTCTCTCTGCTCCTCACTGAGAATATGTTCCGATCCACTTATGGCTACGACCCACTTTCCATTCGCTGCCACACGCAATCGAGCTCGTCGCCGGTGGTGCTAGCTCTAGCTGACTAGCTTTTCTCGCGTGTCCTTGGGAAAAATGGAGGGGCAGCCGCCGGCTCCGCAGAATAAGGAGAAGACGAAGCGCGGGCGGGTGGAGCTGCGGCGGATCCAGGACCGGACGAGCCGGCAGGTGCGCTTCTCCAAGCGCCGGAGCGGGCTGTTCAAGAAGGCCCACGAGCTCTCCGTGCTGTGCGACGCCCAGGTCGCGCTCGTCGTCTTCTCCCCGCCGGCCGCCTCTACGATTTCGCCTCCGCCGACTCCAGGTGAACGAACAAGCTGCTACTACAGTATCTCCAATGTACTGAACTTGCTTCTTTTTTTATCATTTCTTTTTATTTTGCATCGAGTGCAGGAGCACTATTGATCTCACTGACATGGACTATAGATACTGTAGCCATAGATTTCAGCCATGTGCAGTGTGTCCTGTGATCGAGGCGAGCGCGCAGTTTTACTAGGCACCTGCTCCCTCCGTCTCTTTATGTTTGTCGCCTGGGAAGCGTGTCTGTGAGGGAAACACGATTTTTTTTAGAGACAAATATTTAGGGACAGAGGGAGTAGTACTGTATTTCAACAGCCATCTGCAGCTGTGTTTATACTGTAGTAGTGCAACTTCTACTACTTCCACAGTCGACTTCAAAAATTGTAGATTTCCGAAGACGTACGTGCGCCTCTATTAACTATGTGCAGGCGTCTCCAAATTTTTTTTTGCTACAATAGTGTAAGTTCATAGAAAATATTATCAATATTTATGCTTCTAAATAGATATAGTACAAGAATTAATAATGCTTATTCAGTAAATCGGTGTTTTTCTCTCACAATAAATCAGCATCAACGATTGTATCAGTCCACACAAACCATCCAATGAACATGGTAGTGTTTTGTTTTTTTTTTTTTCGGCTAGTGTTCCTAGGGTTTAAGCAAAGCTTCTACGTTTAGAGCATCCGCGATGTGCGGTGCTTATAGAAGCGATTCGATACATTGAATCTCGACGATGGAACCCAAGTCTCCCTACTATGGGCATGGTTCGATGAAGGACCCACATCTATCTATAGAACCTGGTTCAAAATCTTCACCTCCTCTTCTCTTTCTTTTCATTACTCCTCCCGCCGCCCGAGATGAAATTCTCCTTCCGTATGGGCTGGGCAATGGTGACGGCAGGTGGCGGTGGACTCGGGCGGCGGCGAGGACTCTGCGGACCTTGCGGATCTAGGCGGCGATGGGCGTGGTGGAGGTTGGCGGAGACTACGGGCGCCGTGGTAGAGAGGCGTTAGTGACTCCATGGCGGTCGTGCAGGGCTACGACACGCGGGGAAGGTAGTCGATATCGATCCTCCCGCTCAATGGAGTTGGTGATGCTAGCCCGCATCTTGGGCTCGACCAACATCTCATCCAGCTCCTCCAGCCGCCACATGAGGGAGACGAGGCAGGCACAACAGCTACTTCTCACAACTATGTGTGGCAACACATATATCATTAACTTTAAAACACATGTTTTTGATCGCGGGCTATTAGAAATAGCGTCGGGCTTTTCTGGGCGCTATTCGCCGCTATACCCGCGCTATAGCGGTAGCTATGTGCAGTAGCGCCAGCCTGCTGCTGCCGCTATAGCGCCAATAGCGTGGAAATTGATAATAGCGTCGCAGCGTTTCAATTGGCGCGCTATAGTGGCGCTATAGCGCGCTATTTGTTTCGTGGTTTAAAACCTAAACCCAAAAAACTAAACACTAAACCCTAAACCCTAAATTATAAACCCTAAACCATAAAACCTAAATTCTTAACCATAAACTCTAAACCTACACCCTAAACACTATACACTAACTAACAACAGTGTGGGAGCCCACTGTCATAGGGACAAAGGTGATATATGTGCTGCAACACATAGTTGTGGGAGTGATTCTCCCAGGTAGCATGGGAAGGGGTAATTTACGGAAGGCGACGACGCTCGTACACGAGAAACGAGGGAGACCAGGCAGAAGCTCGGATATGCGCAGCGGCCTTCGGGACGCTACGACACCGTTACTCGAGAGGAAGAAGGAAGAGGGTGGAGTCGCGAGACCCGAGAGATGGAGGAGAGGCATTTAGGCTAGATTTTGGTTTTTACATGTGGGTCCCATTTATGGACTCAGGCTCCACTGGGAGCCGGTAGCGGGGACACGCCGCATCGTAGGTGGAGCCGGGAACGAACCCGCTCTGGTGCTCCACACTGCTGATGCTCTTAGCGGGATTCCAGCTTTCGTCCAAGCAGGCAAGGTCCTTGGTTTATGCGCCGCAAGTGAAGTGAGGTGAGGCGAGGCAAACCAACAAAACACACCTTTTAGTTTTTACCTCTCAAAAGCAAAACTGCATTCCTTTTTTACAGTAATGTATTTTCCATGCCCCTAAGTGTCCGTCGTCACAGTTTGCATGTTAACAAGTTTGATTGAATTTATAGAAAAATATTGGTAATATTTGTATTTTTAAATAAATTTATTATACAAATAAGGATATATGTAATGATATTAGTTATATATCTGAATATATTTAGTCAAAGTTGTTTCTCTAGAAGAAAAAGAAACGGAGCGAGTAGTCTATATGGATCAACAAAACATTAACCGTACTAGTTCACGCATATACCTGTTTTTTGTCACCAAATAAACACGTGATAGTTGACTGTTGTAGAACAGCACGATTCATGGCGTTTCAAATATGTTTATTTGCAGAAAATGCAAAAATTAAAAGACTAATTAACTTCATGTTTTCCTTGCATTCTTTCTCTTGCAGCATTGAGAAAAATATTTGGTCGATACTGGGACCTTGCCAACACAACAATTGATCTCAATATCGAGGCGCGAGACTCAAGGGTCAACTATAATATTCAGGTTAAGCATAAATTATATGTAGTCGATATATATCAAACTACTTTCGCATACACAAAGGAGATCACCTGCCACATACAGTTTGTAACTCTCTCTCTCTCTCTTTCTCTCTCTCTCCAATCACGTGAGCAATTCTCTGCAAGGCTTAGTTTAATTAACTACTTCATATGTTTCAAATTATAAATAACATTGACATTTTTGATATATCTATTTTGCTATGCATCTAGATATATAATTTGGAACATGGATAAATAAAAAAGTCAAAGTGACTTATAATTTGGAATCCATGGAGTATATAACATAAAATCTCTCGTGTCATGGCTAAGGCAAGAACCGTGAGGCATAAACATTTTCTAAGAAAATAGCATTTGTGCATATCAAGAACTTATTGGTAATATTCTTCTTGACCCAGAGGCAGCATTTCAAGCTACCCGGTCGCAAGTTAAAAGAACCCTTTTTTTGTCTTGTAATAAAGAAAAGAACTTTTTTGGTTGTGGAAGTACTATGTGTGCAACTTTTTGTTCTCACGCACCCAAACCCTAAACTCAAACCCGACACGACCCCGGACTACCTTTCAGGTGTAAAACCCCACTCGACCCCAAACATAGACGGGGACCCAAAACCCTATTGGACAAAACAGACACATAATACTAAATTTTTCTCACTAGACGATGTAGTAAAAAAATCTATCATTCTCACAAAAATTGCTATCGGGTCGTGTTGGGTTTGAGTTTTGGGCTTTGGGGTTGTGTCCGTGTCAATGGCCTCAGCTATGATTTGTTTGCGCACCAAATTTGAAGATGCAAAAGATGGTTTCAATGGCCCTTGGGCACCCATGGGGGCATGTTAAAACCTACCCCGAATTTGACATGATTTGGGTCCCCTAACCCGCACTACACTTGAGTCACTAAAATATCAACATTGAATGAGAATGAACTATGTATGCTCATAGATAATATTAAACATGATTAAAAATAGATTTGTCCTATTATGAATCTAAAGAGC